>PVJC01025181.1:0-24944 GCA_004026665.1 Murina feae | reverse complement strand
GAGGGAGGGAGGGAGGGAGGGAGGGAGGGAGGGAAGGAAACATCAATCAGTTGCGTTGCCTTCTGCATGCGCCCAACCAAGGATCGAATCACAGCCTGGATATGTGCCTTGACAGGGAAGTGAACCTATCAACGATTCTCCAACCAACTGAGCCACACGGGCCAGTCAACTATGAACAGCAGTCCCCAAAATTTCATGATATAGTTTCAATTCTCCAGTAACTGCAAGAATTTCAACTTCCACATATTAACAAAAGGTTACATGAAACAGCATGGGCTTAGAGATGTCTGATTTCAACATCACATTTCCTGGGGTACAGAAGAAAGATGTGGAAATATTTCTCATTAGCCACATCAACCTTTACAGTAGAGGAAGAAATATGTGCCAATTCACAGGATGTACTCTACTTGAAAAGCATTTGTGATTATTTAGTGTACACAAAAGCATTTAGAAACTAAAAGTTCCAGCTCAGACACAATTTCCTCCTTGAAAGTAGCCATTTTTAGGTGAACTGCACACTGACTTTTGAAACAGATATTAGTGTAACTATAGACAATAACTAACTACAGTAAACTATTTAATGACCACGGCAAATATGCCCATGCTTTATCAAATTATTCTGACCTGACGTCAAGTCAAAGCTGATTACTGCACACTAGTCTTCATGAGCTCAGTGGGGCAGAAAGCACTCCACATACTCCTGTCCTCTCCTACAGCCTCTGACACAACAGCGACCCCGGTAGAACTACAAAGCCCCGTGGGCTCATATCAACCTCAGCATGAGCAACACAGCCATGATAATTGAGAAAAAGGGAAAAACAAACCAGGAGGATCAGAGATATAAGCTGAAGGGGATGGCAGTGGGTGACAGAAGATCAAAGGTGCCGTCTTCCTGATGGGCAAGGAAGAAACAAAACATGTCATTCTAAGTAGTGAACTAGGAAGTACAAGTGAGTACTTAAGAGGAACTAAGAAAGCTACTCAGAAAACATGGACAAAATGGTCAAAAACAGACTAACAAAGAGTCAGCATCTGGGTCTGGCATAAATAAGCAGCTGCTACCCTGCTGAGACCCTCCACTGCATTTAAAAAGAAGCACACCATGTGGTGGGCAGACCATACCACTTTCTCCTGAGGTTGGGGATGGTGGCGGGGTGGCGGCAGTAACGCTGTGTTTGTCCCAGACAGACTCCAAGATACCTATACCAAGAAAGGGAAACTGAGTTTAAGAGAAAAATAAAGTCCAATATGTGCAAATCAGATTGAGAAAAACCATGTACTGATATCTTTGATCAAACATCGATGTCTAAACACCCTTCTCAACTGTATGTCTAACCACTACTTGGACAGCACCACTTGGATATTCCAACCTCACTTTACCTTTCCCCACCAGCCTGTCTCCTCTTATCTTCCTCACCCAGTAAACCCACAGTCTCAGCATCTGACCTCTGTTCTCCCATCTCCCCTCACCCCCACCGCACACACTACTTCATCCTGCTGCACTACCTGCTGTTCCTTCCACTTGTCCTTCCCTTTCTCAACCTCTGACCTGCTCCCTCCCCCAGAATCCCAACCTGACCTTTACACCAGACTAACAGCTACCTCTCTGGTCCTCAGAATTCCACTCAGCTCATCTCCTCCAAGAAGTCTTCCTGTCCGTTAGGTTTTGCCTGCACATAAAACACACTTCTACTATAACTCTTATTGCAGTTTTTTAACAGTCTTTCTTCCCTAATGAAGTAAACCTTACTAGAGGGCAGGGACTGTGTTTCATTCCTCTTTGTTTCTCCTTATTGAACCTGGTACCTATTATGATCATAAAAGTTTCTGAAAATATTTTGTTCCCAAAATATTTAATATTATGGGATGGATAAAATTTGAAAATATCATACTAAGTAAAAAAAGCCACACACAAAAGGTCACATATTATATGATTCCATTTTATGAAAAGTCCAATTAGAAAAATCCATAGAGACAGTGGGTTGAGAGAAGAAGCACTGTAAATGTTCTCGAATGTCCCATACAGTGTGACAGCTACACATAGTGTAACGTAAAGATATCAGACACAGTCCCTAACCCTAGAAATTTAACATTTAGTCAGGGATGTCAATAAGTGCTTTGAATGAAAGCTCTGAGGGTTTGGTTTCTGCCTAGAAATCTGGGGAGGTATGTGGGCAAATAATAAGATTACTGTTGATCAAGCATTCTTATAACCAACTTTAAGTGCCCACTGCATGCTAAGCACCTTTGTAATACATACAAAAGGAAAAGTTCCTAGACATCCAAGAAACCTGGGTAGAGAAGCTGAAGACAAGAACACTGCATTTCCAAGTCAGCCCAGGCTCTGACACCTCTCGGCCAGGCTTCCCTGCGCCTCCTAACAAGCAGGGCCCACTGGCAGCACAGTGGTCACAGCCCTCCTGACTCAGGGTGCTCCACTCTCTTTCTCCCTCCTGTCTCATTCATCAGTTTGCTTTCTGTTTATTCTTACTCTCCACACATTGTCATGGGGCTCCAATAACAGAAAAAGTGGCAAAGAAAATGCTACATACAAATACAACCTAGCACACATGGTGCTATTACACACCTTGTCTGTCTCGCTTCTCCCACACAAAACTTGAAATTTTCTACCTTCCGACTCCTCCAATGTCTCCTGATTTTAAGTACAAATTATTTTCAATAAAGTGTTCACCACCCACTTTACTTAGGATAAATCAGCATTTTAATCCCATTCTGATGACCTGGTCTATACCTCATTAATCACAGTAAGAATGAGCACCAATTAATGGAAGACTTTAAGAAAAGTAGGTTAGAAACATTTTCTGAGTCTACCAAGTGCTAGACACTGGACTGGTGCTGGGAACATAGCACCGCATTCTTCCTGTTTTGATGCTCAGATTCAGTAACAGCTGAAACAACTGCTCCAATATTAGTGAGAGCCAGGGCCTGGGCTCTGGTCCACTGAAGGCAGGCCTCTAGTTTTGGCACCACCTGTGCTCACCTGTCAGTAGGCCAAGCACTGTCTGCACCTGGTCCAGCAGCAGCTTCCGCAACTCTTCCTTCCGAGCCACACTGAGATCCTCACGGGGACAAGCCAGCTCTTCTGAAGTTGTTTTCAACATAATCAGCCCAAGGGGGGTTGTCACAGGAGACTGGATCAACTGCCAGGAAAAGGTAAATTCTGAGCAAACTGTTTAAGGTCTGAGAAATAATAAACCTGCAAAGTACCCCTGTGTGTTTAATCATACATGAATAAGTTGCATAAATCAACACTTTAGAAAAAGGACTTACGGGCACACTTATGTCGTTTTTTTAACCATTCAAAATATATTCTCATCTTATTTTAAATAAAAAATGCTAGTATAAACTTAAAAATGACAACAATGCTCCCTTACACGTACCATGATGATTTTTATACATATACAGCCTTGGTTACTTTATCCAAATTTATTAGTTATTAATACATATTTACACTAACTTGTGATACCTTTTTAACATTCAAGTGTTAAATCAACTTTACATTTCTAAACTTTGTATGCTTCATGCAAGTTCAAGATTAAACGCGTGGCAGGCAGAAATACTTCATATACAGCATTACACTAAAAATATAGCTATGACTTCACAAATACTATGCAACAAATTAAGTCACTTTTTCTAGCACCTACAATATCCACTGTACCATAATAAAGTTTCCTTAATCATGAAACAGAAAAAAGGTACACCTTCAATAGCATAACATTACTTATCTCTTTCTAATCAATTTCACAAAATTTAAAGCATTACTATTGCATTTATTTAGTTTCCAGAATTGGTAAAAGAAAATGAGTTGCCACTAAAATTCTCTGTTTGGCTATATGCTACAATCTATAAAAGAGCAAACAACTTAAGGAATACTGACCATTTTCTTAAATCATAATTAACTTTAAATGTAGTTCATGCTCTGATACAAATAAATACTTTACTCAATCAACAAAATATAAGCCTTAGTGAAGAGGACAGGATGAACTGCACAAAGACAGAATGTATATTCCCCACTTCAAGAAATCTAGGGCAGACTTCCAGTAAGATGGTGGCATCAGTAAACACTGTATTCACATACTCCCACAACCATATCAAAATTACAACTAAACTACAGAACAACCTTCATTCAGAACGACCTGAAATATAGCTGAATGGAAGTCCTACAACAAAGGATACAAAGAAGCAGCCACATCAAGATTGGTAGGAGGAGGGGTGGAGACATAGAACGTGCTGGTCACACACATGTGGTGGATAAAAATCAGAAGGGATATCTCAGCTGTGGAGCAAGGGCTCCCAACCCCACAGCAGACCTAGGCTTCTAGTGCTGGGAAGAGAAGTCTCTCTAACTTCTAATTATACAAACCAGGAGAAATTAAGACTGAGTGAGATAGCCCTGACCAGTTTGGCTCAGTGGATAGAGCGTCAACCTGAGGACTCAAGAGTCCCAGGTTCAACTCCAGTCAAGGGCATGTACCTTGGCTGCAGGCACATCCCCAGTGGGGAGCGTGCAGGAGACAGCTGATCGATATTTCTCTCTCATCAATGTTTCTGACTCTATCCCTCTCCCTTTCTCTCTGTAAAAAAAAAGACTGAGTGAGACAGAGGCTGCTGGAGTCCAAGGCAGTTCCTCTTGAAGGGCCTGCACATGGACTTAAACTCACTCTTTCTGTGCTCCAGTGCTGGGGCAGCAGCTGGAAAGGCACCAGGGACATAAGCTGAGGAACTGTTCTGTAGTTTAGTTGTGATTTTGATATGAACTGAAGTATCTGGCATCAGGCAAGAGCTAGGGGGAGAGCTTTCCACCAGACACAAGAGCTGGCAAAGGTCATTGTTCCTCTGATGCTCAATTAACTTAGGGGAAGAGTACATGAACTTAGAAGTTCAACAGCATAAAAAAGAACATGGAAACTATAAAAAAGGACCAGTGAGAAATGAAGGATACACTAACTAAAATTAAGAATAAGTTACAGGGAATTGACAATAGAGTAGATGAAACCAAGAATCAAATCAGCAATTTGGAATACAAGGAAGCAAAAAAACACCTAATCAGAACAGCAAAAAGAATCCAAAAAACTAAAGATAGTACAAGGAATCTCTGGGACAATATCAAGCATATCAGCATTCACATCATGGGAATGCCAAAAGAAGGAGAGAGAGCGAGAGAGAGAGAGAGAGCGCTCGAGAAATTGAAAACCTGCTTTTAAAAGTGACAGAAGGAAATAGACATGAAAGTCCAGGATGTGCAGAGTATTCCAAACAAGATGAACCCAAAGAGGCCCTCACCAAAATACATCATAATTAAAATGCAAAAGGTTAAAGACAAAAAGAGTATCTTGTTCTGGCCAGTGGTTAAGAGTGTTGACCCACACAAACCAAAGGGTCATGGTTGGATTCCCCATCAGGGGTACAAACCTGGGTTGCAAGTTCACTCCCTGGCCATGGTCAGGGCACATGTGGGAGGCAACCAATCGATGTGTGTTTCTCACATCAATGTTTCTCTCTTTGTCTGTCTCTTTCTCTTCCCTTCCATCTCCCTCTTCCTTCTCTCCCTTTCACTATCTCTAAAAATCAATGAGGAAAAGATATCCTCAAATGAGAATTAAAGAAAATTTTTAAAGAGAATTAAAAGCAGCAAAAGCAGAACAGTTAGTTACCTACAAGAGAGCTCCCATAATTCTGTTGCCTGATTTCTCAACAGAAACTTTGCAAGACAGAAGGGAATTGCAAGAAATATTCAAAGTGATGAAAAGCAAGAACTTACAACCAAGATTACTCTACCCAGCAAAGCTATCATTTAGAATCGAAGGACAGATAAATAGCTTCCCAAACAAGGAAAAGCTAATGGAGTTAATCACCACTAAACAAGTATTATATGAAATGTTAAAGCGTCTTCTTTAAGAAGAATAAAAAGAAAAAAGATAAAAAATATGAACAATAAAATAATAAATTGTACATCTATCCACAAATGAATGTAAAATAACAACACAATAAATGAAGAAACAAAACAGAAACAGACTCAGATACAGAGAACATTTTGAGAGTTGCCACATGGGAGGGGCCAAGGTAGGAGTTGAATGAACAAGGTGAAGGGGATTATAACAAATTGGTTGTTATAGAATAGTCATGGGGATGTAAGGTACAGCATAGGGAATATAGTCAATAATATTCTAATAATTATGTATGGTGACAGATGGATACAAGATTTAACAGATGATCACTTAGTTATATAATATCTAATCACTAGGTGTATACCTGAAATTAATATAATATTGCATGTCAACTGAAAAATAAAAATGATTTAAAGAAAGAAATATAGGGCACTTTCCTTTTGCCTTGAAAACAACTCTTTCCATTGCAGACCAAGGAAAAGCACTCAAATAATGAAAACGTTGATAAATTCAACTGCCCTCAGGAACAGCATTATGTAAAACCAGTAGCAATTAACGGCTTATTAAAAATGCTCTCTAGTCCTGGCCAGTGTGGCTCAGGTGGTTGGGTGTAGTCCTGTGCCACACAAGGCTGTTGGTTCAATTCCTGGTAGGAGCACATGACCAGGTTTCAGGCCTGATCCCCAACAGGGGGCATGTAGGAGGTAGCCAACAGAATCAGGGGTCCTCAAACTATGGCCCTCGGGCCACATTCAGCCTGCCAAGGACATTTAATCGGCCCGCCGGGTGTTTTTGCTGCCTTGTTGTTTTTTTTTACTTCAAAATAAGATATGTGCAGTGTGCATAGGAATTTGTTCATAGGTTTGTTTTAAACTATAGTCCGGCCCTCCAACTGTCTGAACGGGCCTGGCCCCCTGTTTAAAAAGTTTGAGGACCCCTGCTAGATGTTTCATTTTTACATAGATATTTCCCTCCCCCTTCCTCTCCCTCTAAAAATCAATTTTAAAAACCTTTTTTAAAAAGTATACTGCCAACAACTTTTTTTTTAATGCTCTTTATTGGTGACAGATGGAAACTAGACTTTTGGTAGTGAGCATGCAGTAGAGCATACAGATATCAAGTTGGAATATTGTCAACCTGAAATTTATGATGTGCTTAAACCAATGTTACCTCATCTTTTTAACAAGCTCTCTATTAAATCAGTTCTCTTGAACACTAAAACTTCAAGTACATCCTCCAAGTTTTCTCTTCGTTTTCCACAAGTTTTAACTATTTCTAACACCAACTTAAATTCAGATAATGCAGTGGTGAGTTAGGGGACAGAAAATCCTCATCTAACAATTTTTCCTCCCATAATAAAGTAGAACTGACCCTTCATAAGCACTGCTTTCCATGTGCGCTATTCTTGTATATTTTATTTTTTTTAATATGTTTTATTTATTTTTCACAGAGAGGAAGAGAGAGGGATAGAGAGCCAGAAACATCGATGAGAGAGAAACACTGATCAGCTGCCTCCTGCACACTCCCCACTGGGGATGTGCCCGCAACCAAGGTACGTGCCCTTGACCAGAATTGAACCTGGGACCTTTGAGTCCGCAGACCGACGCTTTATCTACTGAGCCAAACCAGTTAGGGCTATTCTTGTATATTTTACAAGATTTCCATTATTTCCCCCTTTCACTTCTTTTTTTTTCTCTCTCTAATGCAGCAGTTCTCAACCTATGGGTCACGACCCCTTTGGTCGTTGAACGACCCTTTCACAGGGGTCGCCTAAGACCATCCTGCATATCAGATATTTACATTATGATTCATAACAGTAGCAACATTACAGTTATGAAGTAGCAACAAAAATAATTTTATGGTTGGGTCACAACATGAGGAACTGTATTGATAGGGCCAGAAGGTTGAGAACCACTGCTCTATAGTCTCTATTTTCCCTCAAAACTTCAACCTTACTCTTTCAGCTGGAATGACTTGTGCAACCAAAATTCCATTTGGCAATACACTTTTCTATAAATATGAAATGCTTCTGTGCTCCCTAGAAATAAATCCCTACAATATGAGAATGTTACCTGAAAGCCCTCCTTTTTTCATCATTGAGAGAAGGGAAGAAATGCAAGAAACAGCATGAAAATGAAAGTTATTCGTTACTTGAAAGAACAATCAGGGGAGAAAAGGCAATTATTTTCCTATGCTGCTTGCTCCTAAACTATCTGCCCCAGCACAGTGGCCACGGAACAAGCTCAGATTTCAGGAATCTGAAGAATAGACTAGAAAGGTGTAGTATGTGTGCTAGTGCATGGCAGGAATGGGGGAGCGGTTCAGGGAGGTTGTCAGTAAGTTTTAACTGTAACTACTTCTTTCTCAGTAACCTAGAAAGGATACAACCAATGCACAGAACTGCAAGTATCCTTCTGGGGCCCTGAATCACTCCTCCCTAATCACTGTGTGTACAACTGAAATTAATATATTTTATGTCAACTGAAAAATAAAAATGATGGTGGCATAAACTGCATAGATGTTTCAGCCAACTGTCAGTGTTTAAAATTTTTTATTTTATTTTTATTTTTTTAAATTGATACATTTGAATTTATTGAATTACTAGGGGCCCGGTTCACAAAAATTTGTGCATGGGGGGAGGGGTCCCCTCAGCCCAGTCTGGGACCCCTAGGGGGATGTCCACCTGCTGGCATGCCTGGCCAGCCTTGGTGAGGGGCTGATGGCTGTTTGCAGGCTGGCCAAGACCCCCAGTGGGAACCCTCACCCCATTGGGGTGTGGCCAGCCTGGGTGAGGGGCCGAGGGCCATTTTCAGGCTGCCCACAGCTCCCATTAACCCAACATCCCAGCGAGGCTGGCTGGAATCATGTTTCTGGGGTTTATCTATCTTCTATAATTGAAACTTTGTTACTTTGAGTGGAGACCTAGGCAGGCACAAAGCCTCCTGTTTGCTTCAGCTCCATGGCTTCTATAATTGAAACACTGTTTCCTTGAGCAGAGGCCCAGCTGGCCTAGGCAGACAGTTTACTCCTGGTGCAACGGAAGCCTCCTGTTTTCTACAGCCACTCTGATTGGCTGGTGGGCGTGTCTTGGGTGTCTCAGAGGGGTGGTTAATTTGCATATTACTCTTTTATTATATAGGAGGATTGGGTGACATTGGTTAATAAAATTATACAGGTTTCAGGTGTACAATTCTATAATACATCATCTGTCGATTGTATTGGGGTTTTTTTTTTATTTAAAAACTATGCAACCCAGACGGCAAGCAGACCATGATGGAACTGAGCCCAAAAAACCTTTCAGATGGCTTAATCAAAGGATCATGTAACAATGAAGCTGATTCCAGAACCAATTTGGTCTTGTTTACCAGTACCTGAAGAAAAGGTGCTCTTTATTATCATTATCAGAAATATCAGCAATTGAACACCAATCATTCTTGACATGGTTTTCATGCCACTGACTGGTTCTTATTAATAAATAAGGAGCAGAGAATAGAACTTGAAAAGATTTTAAATCTCACTTAGTCCAAAATACTAAAATGTTGAGTAAAATAGAACCAGAGGCATGAAAACATGGAACAGATTGTGGAATCTCAGAGGGAAAGGGGGTGGAGGGGGCAGGAAGAGATTAACTAAAAACTTATATGCATATATGCATTACCTATGGACACAGACAAAAGGGAGTTGAAGGCCTGGGGTGGGGAGGGAATCAGGTTGAAGGGAGCAAAGGGGAACATCTGTAATACTCTCAACAATAAAGTTTTTCAAAATAAAATAAAAAATAAAGAAGTAGTCCTGACTGGTTTGGCTCAGTGGATAAAGCGTCGGCCTGTGGACTGAAGGGTCCCAGGTTCGATTCCAGTCAAGGGCATGTACCTTGGTTGCGGGCACATCCCCAGTAGGGAGTGTGCAGGAGGCAGCTGATAGATGTTTCTCTCTCATCAATGTTTCTGACTCTCTATCCCACTCCCTTCCTCTCTGTAAAAAATCAATAAAATATATTTTTTTAAAAAAGCAATGTGTTGTATTGTTTAAAAATAAATAAATAAGTAAAATGTTTCCAGTTGCATCACATGATGCAGATGAACATCATAAAAAATTTAAAAGGCCCTCGCTAGTTTGGCTCAGTGAATAGAGCATCTGCCTGCGGACTGAGGGGTCCTGAATGATTCTCTCTCATCATTAATGTTTCTATCTCTCTAATTCCTCTCTGAAATCAATAAAAATGTATCTTAAATAAATAAATAAATAAATAAATAAATAAATAAATAAATAAATACCAACTAAATGTTTCCAGCTGTATCACATGATTCAGATGAACATCGTCTCCCTCTTGGCTTAGGTCCCCTCTAGTTATTCCCTGATGTCTTCCAATCCTGACATGTATGTAGTAAGACCTCTTTCCTGAACCCCAGAGCCACATTTCCTAATGTCTCCCAAGATATATACAGAAGGAACACACAAATTTTAAGTGTGTTTTCTGCCAAACTAAATTTACCATCTACTAAAATCCATTCCTTCGTTCTTCATCCCTGGCCTGGAAAATTTGCTACTTAAGCCTGAAAGCTGGAAATCATCCTAGACTCCTCCCTTCCTTGACCCTTGCCACCCACTGACCAAAGCTTTTTTACTCTTGCCTCCTAAGGGCCTCGCCTCTGTCCACCAGGCGGGCCTCTGCTTGGCTCAGATTCTCTTTGCCTCACTCAGACTCTGCCAACAGCAGCCTTACTGGCCACCTTCACTGCAACCCCTCTGCAACCCACACTCCACACCCTGCTAAGGTCACCACTCCAACATAGAAATGTGCCGCGTTCTCCCTTCTCTAAACTCGTCATCGAGCCAGGCCCGTCCTGGTCTGGCCCCACTCATCAATCTATCCTCTTACACTGAGCCATTACACCATCTCTCATCTCATCGCCAGCAACAAGGTACTTCAGCACCTTGAGTCTAAATGCTATGCGCCACTGCACTCTGCACATACTTCCACTACCTTATTGTTGGATAATTACTATTCACACAGCTATCTCCCTCCCAAATGATGGCTACTGAAGGCCTCAACACTGCACTCCAACACATTGCACAGTACGCAACAAATATTTGCTGAGCAAAAATTCACAAGAGGTCAACAAAGCAACTGGGTTTCCCACATCCTTTCTCCACTGCACCTCTCAAGAATACAAAATTAAGTGAATTTATCACTACTGTAGCTCCAAAATGCTAATCTTAAAACTCCTCTTCAAGAAAGGAAATAATCACTTCTACAAACAAAGTATATACAAGATAAAGTTTCCACAGGTATGTCCTTACCTGCAAAATGTTAGTAAAAAAGTCATGATAGAACATGGGCCAATCCTGACGGCCAATGTCAACAATAACTTTGCAGAGTTTGTTCCGGACAAAGTAAGGTAAGGTTTTGTGGTGAGCCAAAAGGAGTTTGGGTAGGCAGCTACGGATTTCCATCTTATCCTGAGATGGGACCCCAAGCCACATTTTATTGATCAGATTCTGAAAAACAAATATACATCCTAAAGTTAGCCATCTGTACGTAAAAATAACTGATTTTCATCCAATGGTTAGCAAATTGTAAACAAAGGATTGGAGCAATGCAATGTTGCAATAAGAGTGATAAAAATATTCAAATCCTATAAAACAATTCCATTCCTAGAAAGATCTGCTAAATAATTTAATGGAAATAAAAAAGCCGTATGTGTAAAAACTATCTATTACATGGCTGTCTCTAACGGCCACCACAAAATAATGACAGAAACAACTTATATTTAAAAACAGAAGAATGGCTTGGTGAACAATGGTATAACCACTTACAGAAATATAAAATGAAGATGGGGGGGATACAAAGTGGCATGAGCAATATGATTATTATAAATTAGTTTTTCTAAGTGTATATAGGAAGACAACAATGGGAAGCGAGTTGATTAAAATGAAAATTTTTGTGCTTAGGATGAGAATATTCTGGGTATCATCCCTCCTCCCAAACTTTATCTTTTTCTAATTGATAACGTGGTGTCCTAGCTGGTTTGGCTCAGGGGATAGAGCGACAGCCTGTGAACTGAAGGATCCTGGGTTCAAATCACATGCCCAGATTAGGGCACAATCCCCCATAGGGGGCATGCAGGAGGCAGCCAATCAGTGATTCTCTCTCATCATTGATATTTGTATCTCTCTCCCTCTCCCTTCCTCTCTGAAATAAATAAAAAACTTTTTTTTTTTAATGATAACATGGAAGTTAAGTTAAATACTACCACAAAGGACCTACCTACCTGACCCCATCTTACCTTGCTGGTGTCAAAAACAGAAACATGCCCCCAGCACACCAGACACCTTCATAAAGGCAGCAAGTGGAGAAGCCCCTGAGTGAAGTTACCACTGTTTCCCAGCCATCCGTACATCAAAGCTAAAGTCTCGTGCCAATGACATGGCAATGTGACTACAAATGCTTTTCAGAACAGTATAGATAATCTGACAACTTACCTCAAAAACCGTCAAACTGTACATCATTACATAGTCATTCCTAGTGCTGGAGAGAAAGTACAGGCAGAATCTCCAGGCTCCTACTTGCTGGGCAAAGTTATTAAGAAGCTCCTCTGGAAAAGTTAAATAGCAACAAAAGAAGGCTATGAAAATATATAAAATTAAAACAAGGCTGGGCTGTCTTATTTTTTAAAAACGTGCCATCCTCTATATATGTTAATGTTGTCAAAACCAACTACAAAATCCAACTTATTTTTCAACACAGAGACAGACCATGTTTTCCAACTCTGAGATGACATGAGCACTAACAGTGTATTCAGGCATTTTAAAGTCAGTAAGCTTACAATGGGCACTTTTTTCAGCAGAGAAACTTTCATTGTTAAAGTTCTTACTTAACCTAATGTGTGGATAGACAGTTATAACAGTATCATTTCACCTTATAAATGATGGCTACTTGCTAACATGTTTCTTCTGGGGCAGGAGATATATCTATGGTGTCTCTGAATAATTATAAGGGCAGTGTTTACTAACATACATTTCACTTTCAAAATTGAGCTATCAGCTATTTTGGGGTTATCTTGTATATATCTCCCCACCACTCACTCACACTGTTCACACACACACACACACACACACACACACACACACTGATAGCTAGAGAAGTAGCAAAAATTATAAACAAAGAATAGACAAAAATGCAAGTGAATTCAAGATGGCTAATTCTTTTCATTTGGTTTAGTTTTATTTTTAACTACCGCCCAAGAAAGTAAAAAAGAGTGCCAATCATGGGAGATGCCAAGAATAGCCCTGTCCACATCAAACCAGTTAGAAATGGTTTCCTTCTCCTCAGGCTGCGGTAGCATCATCCAGGACCACAGACAGCAAACATTACAAGTCTATCACCATGTTTTTGCACATGCTGCCCTCAGTCACCTTAACCTGCTGTACTGGTCATGAAATGTAACAGGAAAAGGCAACAACCCTGAGAGATTCTAGGAAGCCCTTGGAAAAGCGTGAAGCACCGTAGCCCGTTCTAATCCTAGAGTCACTGCTCTTCTAGACCCCAGGACTTAGGCTAAATGCACCAAGGCAGGCTCATTGAAAATTCCATAAAAGGAAGCTGATGACTTGTTCCTATAATCAAATAAAAATCTATGAATCCCAGAGGTCAAGTCAAACCAAGAGAATGAGCTCTGGCTGGAAATGAGGAACTCAGGGTTCTGTTCTAGAACTCACCACTAAGTCACCGAGTGGGATCCCTAGAGAATAGCTGCTCCTCTATGATGTTTCAGATTTGTCTCTTGAGGTTCCCTGCTGACAGCTCTCTCTAGAGCACTAATAACACACCTTTGGTGGCGAGTGGGCGGAGCCTCTCTCCCACTTAGCTAGGAACACCTTTAGTTCATTCTAAGACATCAAAAAGGAAACAAGTGGTTCCAGTCCACACTGGAATGAAGCTGAACTAAGACACACCCACTCTACAGAACCAACCCCCCAATTCCTCTTAGCCTTCATTTAAATTAGACATTTATAGCATCTGGTTATTTAAATAAGATTAGAATACAAACATGTTCCGAAGGTTCTACTTTTAATTCATGAATGCTGAAGGTGAGCAATATTTGCTTTGCAAACCAAAAATTAATAGAAAAACCAAAAACAATTCAAGTATGAGTGAAAAACAGGACTTCAGAAAAATTAGTATTGAACTATAGTAGACTGTATAAGGGAAAGATACTTTACCTTCTTTGGTAAAAATCACCAGTGATGTTTTCACTATAAAGTACTTTAATAGCATAAAACTAGCAGGGATCACTCTGGGGGCAGGAGGAGGGTCAGGCTAACTGTAATACAAGAGGATCTAAGGAAACAAGCAAAGTGAATCCTTCAAGCCAAATGCCTGTTCAGCTACTGGGCTCAGCTCCTGTCCGTACCCCTTGCTTATAAATGCTCTGATTCTCTAGTCCTCAGAAAAGAAAGGCATGCAGGGCAAGCCCAAAAGAGAACAAGTTTAAAATTTTTTTAAAGTTCAAAATTAAAAGATAATAAATTAGCATCTACCAGGAGCTGATGGGATAGTCAAAGGATGGCAAAGGGAAATGGGCTCTAGTCAAAGCTGTACTGGTGACCTTGAAATCCAAACCCCAATCAAGCTTTGGACAAAAGGCGGAAATCAATCATAACCAGCCATAACACTCAACTTGTCAACATGTCAGAGAAGCCAAATGGGACAAAGAAATGGGCCTCCAATGAATTCCACATGAAGACCTCCAAGGAGGTAAAAGCAATGAATATAAAGTCAGTACAAACATCCAAGGGGAAAACCCTTTAAGTATGAATAGAGAAAAAATTTTCATTTTCAAGTTCAGGGGTTAAGTGAGGCCTGAAAGACTATATGCAAATTAACCCAGCCAAGATGGCAGTTAATATGTATACACAGGCATGGAGCAAAGACTGAAGACAGCCTAGAAGGAAGCCAAATGCTGCAGAAGGGAGCCAAGTGGCAGAGAAAGGAGGAAGCAAGGCAGCGGAGATGGGAGGGAGAGAGGCAGCAGAGACTGTGGAGACAGGAGGGAGCAAAGTGGCAGTGGAGGGAGCAGAGGCAGCAGGGATGGGAGGAAGCGAGCCAGCAGAGCTTCGCTCCCTTCTCTGCTTCCCTCCAGCTCAGGAAGCCCTATTCTTGCAGGAATCTTCCTGCAATGGGCCTCTAGTGAATATATAATTCAAAGAGGTTCTAAAAGGCACTGAGGTTCCCTAAAGACCTGAGGTAAATACTTACACCTCTCGGTTGTTGAAGTCTTCATTCATAAAAACTTTGCAGAATGGGTGGGATAACAGAGATAAGGAAATGGAGATAAGGAGCAAGAAGCAAGAAGCCCCCAGAGGTAAGGCCGGTTTAAGGATCTCTGGGCACTAGATGAGGTTTAGATTAGACATCAACACACCAAAAACATGTTCATTTTGACACTTCTTTGAATTTTTTTAAATTAATACTTATAGGCTTCTTATAAAGTTCAACACTGCTAAAATCAAGAACAAAGCAGGAGGAGGGTTTTCCCACACTTTATCAAAAGAAAGAAAACCCATCACTATGGATTACGAGGGGCTCCATGAACTGTGCTAGTACATAGCCCTTACAGCTAGATTTGCAGACCTCACCAGCCACCAACCAGCAAATCCAGAGCCAAAAGAACAAGAACTTAAGGGAGTAACATTCAGGCTTGACAAGCCAAGGCTACCAACTCTCTCTCTCCACTGGGGATTTTCCATTACAAATGACTACAACTCAACACTTCACTTACCTATCTCACGTTTTCTCTCATTGGTTGTACAGTCATGAAAAAACTCTGTCATCAGACTTTCCAATGCCCTGAGGGAGGTTTCTTCAGATGCCTAACAAAGGAATTTGAAAAAATAAAATCAATAAACAGTATCTTTAGTTCTACTGTTCCTCAGTTTCTTCCAAGTCACATTCAATAGCAATAGCAGTTTACTTCTTGAAAACATCTTGGTTCAACATTCTTCAAATACATGGTATAAGCCAGAAAAACAAGGGAACTTTCCAACTGGCTCGAAACCAAAGGTTTTAGTATACTTCATAAATTCATGCTACAGTGCAATTGGTTTTCAATTATTTATGCTAAAAATAAAAATAAAAAGAAGCAAATCATTCAAAATTTAATTCTGGAAACATGTTGAAAGCAAATTAACAGCCCATGACCCTGACTGAAGAGGCAGCGTTAAGACATTCAGGGGAAAGGTTAGGGTTCCCTATAGACTACGCCCCATGTCTGCATAACTTGGATTCAGAGAAACTGTAGTTAAACTGCCACATGGATCCTTGGGGTTTTTTGCAGTGCTTCAATTCAAGAGTCACACATCCTGTCAACTCTCAGTCTCACATGAGGAGCCAACAGAGATTAAGTTGCAGTAAGAGCCAAGCTGAGCAGGAACTCAAAATTAGACAGCACCTCCAATCACAGACCCACAGAGAGAGCCAGACTCTCAGCAGAATGGTTTGGGTAGAAAATGAGAGGAGAGGGCTCAAGACTCCAAAGTTCGTCCAACCCCTCTTTCAAACCCACTTCCTCTTCTCTCACTAAAGTAGGAGACATCAGTTGCAGCAGCAAAATTTGAGTCAACACTCCTTCACACAACCCATCTGCAGAAAGTGAGCATTCCCACACCATTTCTGAATCCTCACTGGCATTAATCTACCCAGAGGTAATCAAGAGCCAACAGCAGTTCTGGTTGCTTAATTATCTCTTCCCATCTTCCCACCCACCTTCCTCCTACTCCATTTCCCACATCCTCTCCCATTGCCCAGAGAGTAAAAGTTGACTTATAAAAACTATGTTTTAAATGAAGTCCATATTCAAATGTGTTATGTATCAAACTGTAGTATTACTAGAGGCCTCCACTTGGTAACTGACTTTTCAGGAGACTGAAGAACTTGGGCCATCTCCCTGGATAAGCCAGCACACCTAATATAATAAAAGAGTAATATGCAAATTAACCTTCTCTCTGTTATGCCTAAAGCCATGCCCACCAGCCAAGCCACGCTCACCGACCAATCAGAGTGGTTGTATGCAAATTAACCCAGCCAAGATGGCAGCCAGCAGCCACGGAGCTAGAGCAAACAGTAGGTTTCCGTTGCAACTGCCTGCCTTGGCTGGCTGAGCCTCTGCTCACAGTAACAATGTTTCAATTATAGAAGCCACGGAGCTGAAACAAACAGGAAGCTTCCTTACCTGCCTAGGCCTCAGCTCAAAGCAACAGTGTTTCAATTATAGAAGATAAATAAACCTCTGAAACCTGATTCCAGCCAGCTTCACTGGGACGTTGGGTCAATGGGAACTGTGAGCAGCCTGAAAGTCTGAAAACGGCCCTCAGCCCCTCACCCAGGCTGGCCAGGTACCCCAGTAGGGACTCGAACCCTGAAGGGACTGTGGGCAGCCTGAAAACGGCCTGCAGCTCCTCATCCAGGCTGCCCAGGCACCCCAGTAGGAACCCGAAACCTGGAGGGTCTGTGGGCAGCCTGAAAACAGCCCTCAGCCCATCACCCAGGCTTCCACACCCCAATGGGGCAAGGGTCCACACTGGGGGGCTTGGCCAGCCTGCAAACAGCCATCAGCCCTTCACCCAGGCTGGCCAGACACTCCAGCAGGTGGACATCCCCTGAGGGGTCCCAGACTGCGAGAGGACACAGGCTGGGCTGAGGGACGCCCCACCCTCCCGAGTGCACAAATTTTTGTGCACCGGGCCCCTAATCTTACATAAGTACTTATCACTGAAGCTAAATCAGGACTGCACCAGCCCATCTACATCAACTGGCGTATGGGAGCACAAACATAGTACAGGAGGGCCACGTTCAAGCAGTGTCAGGCATGCTGTCCCTCCTCTGCTGCGGTCATGATCTGATGGCTGTGCAATGACAACTGAACTTTGACATGCTGAGTGATGACAGGAATTTTCTCACCTGAATTTTATAAAATATCCTTAGATTGCAAGTTAAACTGAAAAACTACGCAATTTTTTCGAATGTAGAAATAACTATAATGCAGGACTAAAGACTGTAATCTTTTTAACCCATTTCATGTTCTGTGGGGGGGTTTTATTTATTTTTCTTTATTAAGGTATTATATATGTGTCCTTATCCCCCCATTGTCCCTCCACCCCCTGGGGTCTTCCTTAAATATATCTTTATTGATTTTAGAGAAGGGAAGGGAGAGGGATAGAGAAACATTGATGAGAGAGAAACATCAATCAGCTGCCTCCTGCACGCCCTCTAATGGGGATCAAGCCTGCAATCAAGGTACATGACCTGACAAGAACTGAACACGAAACCCTTCAGTCCGCAGGCTGAGGCTCTATCCACTGAGCTAAATCAGTTAGGTCCCATTTCAGGTTTTTGTGGTGATCAAACCAGCCTCATTGATGGTTATGTAATGACAAGTGACTTTCAAAGTAAATGTTATAAATTCAAATTTCTAAAATGAGTTTATATAAAAAGAAAAAATGTTTGGTCTGTTTCATAAATTGATTTGGTGCACCATTTAATTTGAAAAAAAGGAATTAGCTGTTTTTAAAAAGTTTGTGGGAATATTTAAAAGAATCAAAGGAAAATCTCACATGTTAAAATAACTTACTGACAAAATAATAAATATAACTCAAGAGATATTTATTGAACTCAAGTCAGTTATTCAGTTAAAATAAATCAATAGTTCTTCTGGAGCCAAAATGGATTCCTGAAAACTAAGGACATATCTTCCAATAACACCTGCTCCACAACTTTTTCTCATAGTAATCATTTTAGAGTAGATCTTGGGGAAAAACCTGGGCTCATCACATGCAGGTAACCCCATCCTCCAAGGTTTATTTCATACTGGTTCTTAAGGCACAAGTTTGTGAAACTTGACAACTACTGGTCCTGCATTAAAAGGCTGTTGGAGCAAGTTCCTCACAATCTCCCCCAAAGAATCCAACTCTATCTCTACTCCCATTCAGCCTACCCTCCCCTGCTCCAACCCAAAAAGCTAGCATTCCAGCAGAAAGCACAAAGACAAAAGTATCCATAAGGGTCACAGGATGGATGCTCCCACCAAATGATGGTTCATGGAAAAGGAAACTGTAACCAAATCTGGTATTTCTCAACTAAAACAAATAATGTGCTATTTACATTTCAATCATGTCTATAATTGCAATACTAATTACCTATCTCAATAAGTCTTATGAGGATGAAATGAAATGATCTATGAAAGTGCTAAGGAATGATCTAATTCCTAGCTATGGCTGCTATCATTTTTATTTGGTCTTAGATAACAAATGAACATGGAACAAAACAAAACAACAGAAGTGGTCAGAACTACTTTGAAACTGGAGATTCATGCCCTCGGGCTGCAGGGCTTTTCCAACTGGATTTCAAAATGAAACTATGTAAGGAAAGGAGGCTGAGACTTTGCCAAGGTCAACAATCAAAATAAAGATGTAAAAAAAAAAAAACATGTTCAAGACGTACAACTGGTTGAAGGATAGTAGAAAATTCTCCCCATTTGGCAAGAAGGCTGTTCAAGCAGGTGGTGAAGCCAGAATCCACACTGCACTTGGTTAAGGAATTAATAGCAAGTAAAAATGTGGTCATATTCCCCACAGACTACACTTTCAAATAATAAAGGGATAAAGAACACAAAACAAAGAAGAAGTGCCATGCTATGGTAAGAAGAGGAGGCTTCGATTCCCAAGGCTACCCAAACACTGCCCTGACAAATTCATGAAGAACACTGAGGACTCTGATATACCCAACTGCTTCCCAGAACTTGAAGAACTAAGGTCAGATAAGATTAATCTCAAGTCAGACATTCATGCAAAAAAATTCTACTTTGATTATAGACAGAAAATGTGAGAGGCAAAACAACAAAGCTTCTGAAAGAGAATATAGAACATGTTCATGACCTGGGTAGGAAAACTATAACCAAATCTGAACAGGACATATAAAAGCACTAAACATAAAGGAAAAGACTGATAAATCTAAATGTTCATCATCCTTTGACCAGACAAGTGACTGAGCGTCGACCTATGAACCAGGATGTCATGGTTCCATTCCCGGTTAGGGCACAGGCCCAGATTGTGGGCTCGACCCCCAGTAGGGAGCGTACAGAGGCTGCCAATCAATGATTCTCTCACCACTGGTTTTTGTTTTTCTAGCTCTCCCTCTCCCTCTCTGAAATCAATAAAAAAATATTTTTAAAAAATGTTGATCAGATGGCACAACAAATAGTGCCACAAAATGGGAGAAGGTATGTTCGATATAGACAACAGAGAACGCTCATCAGTGTACAGCAGATCCCGAAATAACATTCTTTGGTTCCACATGGTTTTGTTGTAACACTGCGGAGATGGATTAGTAACTTAACTCTAGTTTATATCAATTAGCCTGTAGTAAAATAGGTTTCTTTATACAGTGTTTCACTTAAAGTCACAGACTTCTATGGAAGAGATCAAGTGAAGACTTCAAATCAATAAGGAAAAGACAAACAACTCAATATTTTTGACAAGCAAATAGTTATAAAGTGTTAAACCTCTCCAGTCAACAGGAAAATTCAAATTGAAATCAAGACACTGCTACTCATCAACAAAAGGCTAAAATTCAAAAGACAGAGTGTT
The DNA here is from genome assembly GCA_004026665.1 of Murina feae. Classification (NCBI taxonomy): domain Eukaryota; kingdom Metazoa; phylum Chordata; class Mammalia; order Chiroptera; family Vespertilionidae; genus Murina; species Murina feae. The sequence continues at coordinate 4,389 of PVJC01025181.1, read as the reverse complement.
AGTGAGGATGGTGAGCAACTATAACATGCATATACTGTTCTTGGCAGGACGTTGGAAAACCATTTTGCAGCTGAGCACATACATGCTTTTTAACTGCAATTCTACTCCTTGATAACACATCCAACAGAAATTTGTATACCACCATTACCACCACCCACCAAAAAAGGGGGGAAAGTACACCAATGTTCACAGCAGGCACCATTACTCAGGATATCCAAAAAAGTCAAAAGAGCCCTGGCTGATCTGGTTCAGTGGATAGAGTGCGGGCCCTCGGATTAAAGGGTCCTGGCTTTAATTCCGGTCAAGGGCACATACTTCCCCTGCAGGCTCTATCCCTAGGGCCATGTGCAGGAGGCAACCAATCAATATGTCTCTCTCACATGATGTTTCTGTCTCTTTCACTCTCTCAGAAAAATAAATTTTTTTTAATTTAAACAAAAAAAATCAAAAGAATCTAAATGTCCATCACCACTGGAATGGATAAATAAATTATGGCTTATTCACCAGAATACTGTAAGACAACAAGAATCAATGAATACTGCTACACGCAGTAACATGGATGAATCTCACAAACACACTGTTTAATGAAAAGAAGACAAAACATCCTTCATTATTCATTTGTTAATTTTCAAATATAAGCAAAACAAATCTATTGTATATAATAAAAGGGTAATATGAAATTGACACCAGCAGTAGAACAACTGGGAATGACTAGTCACTATGACACATACTGACCACCAGGGGGCAGACTCTCAATGCAGGAGCTGCCCCCTGGTGGTCAGTGCACTCCCACAGGGGGCAGCTCTGCTCAGCCACAAGCCAGGCTGACGGCTGGCTACCAGTACAGCGGTGGTGGCAGGAGCCTCTCCTGCCTCCTCAGCAGCACTAAGGATGTCCGACTGCAGCTTGGGCCTACTCCCTGCTGGCAAGTAGACATCCCTCAAGGGCTCCCAGGCTACCAGAGGGATGACTGACTGCCAGCTTAGGCCCGATCCCCAAGGGAGTATCCCCCAAGGGTTCCCAGACTGCAAGAGGTCACAGGCCGGGCTGAGGGACCCACCAAGTGCACAAATTTTTGTGCACTGGGCCTCTAGTTGTGGTATAATCAGAATAGTGGTTACCTTTGGGAGGGAGGGATTCTGGGATGCTGGTGATACTGTATTTTCTTCATCTGAGTGCTGGTTACACAAGGATATTTGCTTTACATTATGATTTGTGCACTTTTTTATAAGTATACACACACAATTTTTTTAAATTAGTGTTATACCTATTTTTAGCATTTCGGGTGGTATTTTCAGACTCTGAACTTAAGAAACTGTGTTTTTCCTCTATTAGCACAACTGTTAAAAGTAATTTGGGAGCCTGCAGGTAAAGTCTGAGCATGGAACTCCTGGATTCTTAGGAACCACCACCTATTTGTCTATAGAGATGTCAGGGTGGCAACACAAAGAATTACAACCCCACAAGCCTACGCTTTCTCAAAAGTTAACTTGGCTTCACTCAATAATTTGGCCAGGATGATGAGCTAAACTTGGCTCAGAATATACTCTTGGAGAGCCAAGCATATATCTAAAATAAACCAAACTTTTCTGTTCCAGAGGTTTCAACTGTGCCTGCCTTAATTTTATCTGCTCCTTTTACTGCACTGCTCATGGCTCAGCAATTCAGAGACCTCTACTACTCATTTATTATGGAACTAACTACTAAGTCAACCAAGACCCATAACCACCTAATAAATTATAAGAAAAACTTCAAAGAAGAGGAGGGTCACATAACGTGAAACCTTCTTTGACTCCTCCCAAATCCTCTCTGCCGACAATGAATGCCATCAGGTCTGATACTTGCTTGACACTATTTCTTAGACTTTTATCTTCCCTCACTACTACCAGGCCCTAACCACCTCCTGCCTAAATTACTATAATTTTTTTTACCTGGTCACCTTGAGATGTCAGCTTTCCCAATTCCAATCCAATCTGTACTTCACCACCAGATAAATTCTCATAAATATAGATTGTCTGCCACAATTACTCTATTTCTAGCTTTGAAGAGCCTTTAAATCTGTGTGACTGAGAAACCCAACTATTCAGTCAACAAATAAGCTCAATACGCACTAAGTAACTGATTCTGCAGTTAGCCCCTGAGATACAAAGATGAGTAAGACTGTCCTTGACTTCAAAGAACTGAGGTGGCCTGGGGGGAGAAGGGTAGGGTCTATGAAAAAAAGCAGAATATAATGGTGTACATACTACAGTGGTAACATACACATGAACTGCCTCAGGAGCCCAATGAGAACCAACTCTGAGGGAAATGGGAAAGCTTCAACAGAGGTGATAATATATTTTGGATTTTGAAAAATACAGAGAAGTTTACTAGGAGGAAAAAAAGGAAAGAATGCCTGATTCACGATTACTCACCATAGGAAGCCATCACTCAGTCTGAACATTCACAGTCTTCACAACAAATTCCTATTCTGCATTGTTCCTGGGTGTGCAATGCATAGTTCAACCTTGATGCAATTTCTTACTAAGAATCGCTTCTCTGTTTTCATCTCTTTATTTCTGTCCTATAACCAGTTTTGCCCGTGGCACACTGTTCTCTGCTCATTTCTAAATGGCACAATTAAACAGCACAGGCTCTGGTGTCCAGTTCCTTGGGTTCCAATCAGAATGTACCTCACCCTTGGCCTAGTTATTTAATCTATCACTCTTTTTCCTCTTGTGCACAAAGGGGGACAATAAAAGAACTTAACACAAGAGGTTGTTCTGAGAATTAAATAAAATAAGTGATATAAAGCACACAATCAACATAATACAAGAAATAAAGTAGGAGCTGAAAGTCCTATCTGCAACTGTTAATACTTCATAGATATTAGAACATAAACTGTCTGGAAAGAACTGCCTTTACATCTGTATTTATACTATCAGGTATGAGACTGGTGCTCAAATACCTTAGACCAAATTCAAGAGTTAAAAAAAAAAAAAAAAAAAAACCAAGTGGACTATTAGTATAATTCTTAGTTTCTCAGGAATACTAGTAAAATCCTCTAAATTCAACATACATATGACTGTTTAAATTTCCCCCTTTAAGAATTCTGATCGTAATGACCTTTGCTCAGAATCATTCAATGAACATGATTTGAAAAACAGGAGACTGCTAATAATTTATCCTTAAAAAACGAGACTACAGTTGGAAAATGCAGTATTTTGTCCCTTAAAATAAGGCACCTAGATGACAGTTCTCTGATTGAATCTGTAATGTTTTTGCCAAATTCGCTCTAAAACACTCTTTTACAAAATTGGTATTTGAGAAAAAAAAGTTTTTTTAAAGAAACTTTAAGCTTTGTGCCACCTTTCCATGAGCCACATTTTGTATATCCTACAAGGAGGTGTATCATATGGGCCTCCTGTATTCAGTTTCATGGTCTCCTTGATACCAACCTAGCATCCCAGAGTCCAAGTGTAATACTGTAGTATATCTAGAACAATTTTATGACTCTATTTGCTATTATATAAAGGTTTCTTAGAAAAGTGATTCTATACTAGGTGCTAACCTCAGTGAAAAAGTATGCAAAACATACCTCATGTGTTACAACAGATGCCATTAGCAAAGAAATTCAATTTCATATAAACTGTCTTTAGAAGCTAACAGGATTACCATAGATGTCTAAACAAAAGAACACTCTCATTCTTCCTTACTCTTCACCACTGCAAAGAAAACTGATGAGGAAAGAAATCTCGAGTTGCAACAAAAGCTTCTGGATTGAGAGACACAGCAAGATGGTGGCATACGGTAAACACAGTAAATGCAGCCGTGAACAACTATTTCAGAAAAACCATGAAAACAACACAGGGACACCACTCGCACCCACAGGAAGGCTGGCTGAGTGAAAATCCTACAACTAGAAAAGAGTCTGAGACTCAGAGGAGAGGCGGAAGCAAAGTACAGAGGTACGGAGGCGCGCGCACGGGGCTCAGGGAGAGGGCTGGCGCCGGAAGACGCAGTTCTTTTCCAAAACGGAGAGAGCCACAAGTTCCCAGCGGCTCTGAACGCCAGTTCCAGGCGAGTTTCTGAGGACCCAGACACCTGGAGAAGGGGGACTAACTGGCACCGGGAGGAAATCCAAAGCAGGATTCTCTCAGCGTTGCTTGCAGCAATTACTGTGGGACACAGAGACCTGGTGTCTCTCAGCACAAAGCTGAGAAGCGCCATAGCTATTTGCTCCGCCCTGCCCTGCAAACTCCCCGAGGCCCCGCCCCTCCCAAGCTGCGTCAGAGGCTTTTGCATATAAAAGACTGAGTAGCCTAAGGCAAAGGCTTAATCAACACCTCCTTAAAGATACAGGAGCCAGCCTCACCCAGTGGCCAGAGTGGGACTAACCTAAACAAAACA
>PVJC01025180.1:0-24121 GCA_004026665.1 Murina feae | reverse complement strand
ATTGCTTAAAGTATTACAACAAGTGATAGATAAGTATTACAACAGATGATAGATAGAGGAAACTCCACAGTGGCTGCACTAGTCTGCATTCCCACCAGCAGTGCACGAGTGTTCCTTTTTCTCCACATCCTCGCCATCACTTGTCATTTGTTGATTTGTTGATGATAACCATTCTTACAGGTGTGAGATGGTACCTCATTGTTGTTTTGATTTGCATCTCTAAGATGATTAGTGACTTTGAACATGTTTTCATATGTCTTTTAGCCTTTCTTCTGTCTTCTTTCAAAAAGTATCTATTTAGGTCCGTTGCCCATTTTTTTTATTGGGTTGTTTATCTTCCTTTTGTTAAGTTGTATGAGTTCCCTGTAAATGTTGGAGATTAAACCCTTATCAGTGATAACATTTGCAAATATATTTTTCCATGCAGTGGCTTTCTTGTTGTTTTGTTGATGGTTTCCTTTGCTGTGCAATAGCTTTTTATTTTGATGTAGTCCCATTTGTTTATTCTCTCTTTAATTTCCCTTGCCCTAGGAGCAGTATTAATGAAGAAATTGCTTCAGCATATGTCTGAGATTTTGCTGCCTGTGGATTCCTCTAGTATTTTTATGGTTTCCCTAATCTTATGTTTAAGTCCTTTATCCAGTTTGAGTTTATTTTTCTGTAAGGTGCAAGTTGGTGGTCTAGTTTTTTTTTTTCATGTATCTGTCCAATTTTCCCAGCACCATTTATTGAAGAGGCTGTCATGAGTCCATTGTATGTTCATGCCTCCTTTGTCAAATATTAATTGAACATAGTGGTTTGGGCTGATTTCTGGGTTCTCTATTCTATTCCATTGATCTATATGTTTGTTCTTGTGCCAGTACCAGGCTGTTTTGAGAACAGTGGCTTTGTAATATATCTTGATATCTGGTATTGAGATCCCACCTACTTTTTTCTTCTTTCTAAGAATTGTTGCAGCTATTTGGGGTCTTTTATTCCAGATGAGTTTTTGGAGAGTTCGTTCTAGGTCTGTGAAATATGCCATTGGTATTTTAATGTGGAGTGCATTGAATCTATAGATTGCTTTAGGTAGTATGGACATCTTGATGATGTTGATTATACCAATCCATGAACACAGTATGTTCTTTCATCTGTTTATGTATTCCTCTATCTCCTTTTACAATGTCCTGTAGTTTTCTGCATATAGGTCTTTTACCTCCATAGTCAAGTTTATTCCTAGGTATCTTAATTTTTTTGGTACGATAGTAAATGAGATTGTTTTTGTAGTCTCTCTTTCTGTAAGTTCATTATTGGTATATAGAAATGCCATAGATTTCTTGGAATTAATTTTGTATCCTGCTGCATTGCTAAATTCATTTATTAAGTCTAATAATTTTTTGATGGAGTCTTTAGGGTTTTCTATATACAGTATCATGTCATCTGCAAATAAGGACAGTTTTACTTCTTTTCCAATTTGGATGCCTTTTATTTCTTCTTCTTCTCTGATCACAATGGCTAGTACTTCTAATACTATATTGAACAGGAGTGGTGAGAGTGGGCATCCCTGTCTTGTTCCTATTCTTAGGGGAAATGGTTTTAGTTTTTGCCCATTGAGTATGAATTTGGCTGTGGGTTTTTCATATATGGATTTTATTATGTTGAGGTATGATCATTCTATTCCCACCTTGCTGAGCATTTTTATCATGAAAGGGTGTCGGATTTTGTCAAATGCTTTTTCTGTCTCAATTGATATGACTATGTGATTTTTATCTCTCAATTTGTTTATGTGATATATCACATTTATTAATTTGTGAATATTGTACCATCCTTGTATCCCCAGAATAAATCCTACTTGGTCATGGTGTATGATCTTTCTGATGTACTGCTGGATCCAATTTGCTAGAATTTTATTGAGGATTTTGGCATCTGTGTTCATGAGGGATATTGACCTGTAATTCTCTTTCATTGTGTTGTCTTTATCTGGTTTTGGTATTAGGGTGATGCTGGCTTCATAGAATGAGCTTGGAAGTGTTCCTTCCTCTTGAATGTTTTGGAATAGTCTGAGGAGGATAGGTTTTAGTTCTTCCTTGAATGTTTGTTAAAACTCTCCTGTGAAGCCATCTGACCCCAGGCTTTTGTTTGCTGGAAGTTTTTTGATGACTGCTTCAATTTCTTCCATAGTTATCAGCCTATTGAGATTTTTAAAATCTTCCTGATTGAGTTTTGGAGGTTGTATTTTTTCTAGGATTATGTCCATTTCCCCCAGGTTGTCTAGTTTTTTATAATAGAGTTGTCCATAGTATTTTTTTAATAATCCTTTCTATTTCTGTGGGGTTTGTTGTTATTTCACCTCTTTCATTTCTGATTTTGTTTATTTGCATCCTCTCTCTTTGCTTTTTGGTGAGTCTGGCTAGAGGTTTATCAATCTTGTTTATCCTTTCAATGAACCAGCTCTTCATTTAATTGATTTTCTGTATTGTTTTTTTGGTCTCTGTATCATTCATTTCTGCTCTGATTTTTATTACCTCCTTCCTTCTGGATACTGCAGGCTTTTCTTGTTGTTCTCTTTCTAATTATTTGAGTTGTAGAGTTAGATGATTTATTACCATATTTTTCTCTTTTTTTGAGGTAGGTCTGTAGAGCTATAAACTTTCCCCTTAGGACTATGTTCACTGTGTCACATAGATTTTGGATTGCTGTGTTTTTATTGTCATTAGTTTCCAGGATGTTTTTAATTTCTTCTTTGATCTCTTTGGTAACCCAATAATTGTTTAATAGCATGCTTCTCAGGTTCCAAGTGTTTTAATTTTTGGGTTGTTTTTATTATAGTTTATATCTAATATGCCATTGTGGTCTGAGAAAATGCTTGATATGATTTCAGTCTTCTTGAATTTGGGAAGACTTTGCTTGTGACCCAATATGTGGCCTATTTTTGAGAATGTCCCATGTGCATTTGAGAAGAATGTATATTCTGTGGCTTTGGGGTGAAATGTTCTGAAGATGTCAATTAAGTCCATTTGATCTAGTGAGTCATTTAGGCTTTCTGTTTCTTTGCTAATTTTTTTGTCTAAAGGATTTATCTAGTGATGTCAGTGGTGTATTAAAGTCCCCTACTATGATTATATTGTTGTCTATCTCTCCCTTGATATCTTCCAGGAGTTTTTTTTATGTACTTGGGTGCTCCTGCATTGGGTGCATATATGTTTACCAGGGTTATATTCTCTTGTGATATCAATACCTTTAGTATTATGAAGTGGCCTTCCTTATCTCTTGTTATGGCCTTCACTCTGAGGTCTATTTTGTCAGATATAAGTACCGCTATCCCAGCTTTTTTTTTCATTTCCATTTGCCTGAAAGATATTTTTCCATCCCTTCACTTTCAATCTGTGTGAGTCCCTTATTCTGAGGTGGGTCTCTTGTAGACAGCATATATATGGGTCATGTTTTTTTATCCATTCAGTTACTCGATGTCTTTTGATTGGAGCAGTTAGTCCATTTACATTTAAAGTTATTATTGAAAGGTACTTGTTTGTAGCCATTTTTATTATTTGTGCCTGTTTTCTTTCTTAGATTTTTATTTCTTCTTTTCACACCAGTCCCTTTAGCATTTCTTGCATTGCTGCCTTGGTGGTGATAAACTCCCTTAATCTTTTTTTTGTCTGTGAAGCTTCTTTTTTCCCTTCAATTTTGAATGATAGCCTTGCTGGATAGAGTATTCTGGGATTCAGTTTCTTACTTTACATCACTTTGTACATTTCTGTCCATTCTTTACTAGACTGATGTGTTTTTCTTGAGAAATCATTTGATAATCTAATGGGAGATCCCTTGTATGTAACTTTCTGTCTCTCTCTTGCAGCCTTTAAGATTCTCTCTTTGTCCTGAACATTTGCCATGATTATAATGTGTGGCCTTTTTGGGTTCATCTTGTTTGGACCTCTCTGTACTTGTGAGACTTTTTTCTTCCCCATCTCAGGGAAGTTTTCTGACATAATTTCTTCAAATAGGTTTTCTACCCTTGTTTTTCTTCCTGTTGTTCTGGCACCCCTATTATTGAAAATGAAGCAAATTTCATGTTGTCCCATAGATCCCTTAGGCTCTCCTTCTGTCTTTTAATTTTTTTCTCCAATTGTAGTTCAATTTATGTGTGTTTTGTTTCTTGTCTTCTAATTCGCTAACTAGGTCCTCTGCTTCTTCTAGTTTACTGTTGAAACTTTCCATGGTGTTTTTTATTGCAGCTATCTCACTTCATTTCTTCTTGATTATTACATAAGTTATTGATTTTTTCATCCATTTCTTTTTGATTCTTACATAAATTGTTGATTTTTTCCTCCATCTGGTTTATGAACTATAGGATCCTTATTCTGAATTCTTTTTCTGACATATTGCATGCTTCCGTTTCACTTAGCTGCTTTTCCAGCTATTTCCTCCTTTTCTTTCTTTTGGGGGTTTCTTTGTCTACTCATTTTTGCTCTCACCAACTGATCTAGATGTTGAATCATGAAGAGGCTGCTCCTTGGGTGGCAGTGGCTCCTTGGGCTCCTCAGGTGGTCACAGTAGTGGCTGTTCCTCAGTTGGCAGCAGCTCCTCTGGTGGGTGCTGTTTGCAGCAGTGGTGTCTCCTCTGGCTGGTAGGGGAGGCTGCTCACACAGCTGCTATTCCTTGGACAGAGGTGGGATGATTACAAGGCTGCTCCTCAGATGGGTGAAGGCTGAGCACAGCTGCTGCTCCTTGGATGGGGGTGGGATGCTCACCTAGCTGCTGCTCATCAGATAGATGCAGACTATGTCTGGCTGCTGCTCCTTGGACCAGTGTGGGCTATGCAGGATTGCTGCTCCTCAGATGTGGGCAGTCTGCTTGTGTGGTTGCTGCTCCTCAGACAGGGGTGAGCTGCTTGGGTGGTTGCTGCTCCATGGATGGGAGTGAGCTGCATGTGCAGCTGCTGCTCCTTGGATGTGGGTAGGCTGCTTACCCCACTGCTGCTCATTGGACAGGTGAAGGCTGTGTGTGTGTGCTGCTCCTTGGACCAGTGTGGACTGCACAGGGCTGCTGCTCCTCAGACAGGGCAGGCTGCTCACATGGTTGCTGCTCCTTGGATGGGGAGTAAGCCATTCACACAGCTGCAGCTCCTTGGACAGGAACAGGCCAAGAACATGAGGCTTCTGCTCTTAGGCCTGGTGAAGGTGCTTGCGGGGCTGCTACTCCTTGGACAGGAATGGGCTGCTCACGTGTCTGCTGCTCATGTGGTTGCAGGACCAATAGATAAACAAACAAAACAAAAAAACATAAATACACACACACACACAAAATAAAATACAAACACCAACCTCCCAGAAAAGAGGGTGGGGGGCAGAATCTGTAGAGGCTGAGCTTATACAAAGAAGATAAGGTTAAGAATTGGATGAATATGGGGAGGATCTCAGTTCAGTATAGAGGAAATAGAAAGGGGATAGGTGGATAAGAGGAAAGAGAACAAGAGGAAAATAATAATAATAAATTTGCAAAATATTTTATTTCAAAATAGTATAAAATAGCAAATAAAAATAAAATAGAGTGATGGAAAAATAATGTGAAAAGAAATAGAAAAACAACAAACAAAAACAGGAAAACAGAAAAAAAGAAGAAGAAAAGAGATAACAAAATAATAATAAAAAAATTAAGGTAAAAATGAAAAAGTGAAGTGTTCCTTTGACTGGCTTAATATCCTAGTTTTCTGTACTATACTGTTTCTCAGGTTCTGGTTGCTGGGACTGAAGGTCTCTCTTTAGGCCAGTCCCTTTGGACTCTCAGGGACTATTTAGATTTTTTTTTTTAATCTTTTGTATCATTCAGGGTGGAATCTGGGTGTGGCTATATTAGTTGCTTGAATACTGGAGGGAGGGGCTATCTTTTCAGGACAAAATGGCCCCCCAGGTCCCAGGCTCAGGTGTGACTCAGCACCAAACTCACTGCCACTTCTCCTGGATTCCTCTTCTCTTCCCAGGTTCCACAAGTCCACAACTTCTCCCACACTCCAGCCATGGGTAAGTGTCTGTATCTGAAAGGTTCTATGAATTCATAAATCAACATGTACATAGAACAATTGTAAAAAATTATGAATTGTTAATTTTAGTTTTTTAATATAAAGCAAATATTAAGCATGGCTGATAATCCTTGAAGGGTATATGTGTCATGGACACGGTCAAGACTAAGATAATGTGAGACCTGGTTTTTCTCCCCTTTTTTAAAAACTAGAAGACAGATCACAGTTAGTGTTACATCCAAATTTCATAAAAGTATCTATTTCTCTCATCACATTTTAGACATCATTTGGTTCATGTATTCACTGATCCTTATAGCTGCTGCCACACAGAGAGAACTGCAGGACTGGGCAACTGATCACTGTGATATTTCTCAGACTTGTGTGTAGTAAAGAAGGACCCTCAAACTCCCAGAGTCCAACTCAGATGTCTGCCATCTCTGAGTCCAAAAAAGGAAAACAAGGGACACAACGGTATGTATGAGAAAGGATGAAAACCACAATCACAAGAGCCTCTAATTACAACCAATGCTCATTCAATATCACCTTAAAGTCACTTTATTGAGAGAATCCAACAGTTTCTTCAGAACCTGTGTCTCAGAGAAATCTATATTTCCTGCATGCAGGTGGCAGATGTGGAGGTCTCTATTCCCCCAGAGACGAACTCCTCTTACTGATTTATCATGGAGAGAGCCAGGTTTCTTGGTGGAATATCAAGGAGAAAAAAAAATGCAAATCCTTTTCAGCTATGCTATAAGAATTTGCAGTCCCATTGCCTTTTCTCCCCTGAAATGAAAATAAACCAGAAAGAGAAAACCAGAGAAATGAAGTAAAATGATGATAAGGTCTTTCATCTTGGTAGACTACCTTCAGGGAATAATGAAATTCACTGGAGAATTTTACAACTCATCATTTCCACTTGGGCAACTCTTTATGCTCCTTGGCGCAACTAGTTTATGGTTTCTTAGGAGTTTGTTCCCTGCCCCTCCCCCCCCCCCACACACACACTTTTTGGAGTGCTGTGCTGATCTAATAGCAATAGTTGAAAGCCCTGGAAAATACATAAAGCCTAAGAATGATGACAGTTGAGATGAAGGAGACCCATGATATCATCCCTCAGGCCCAGGGGAACCAGTGGAGGATTCTTTCCTAGAATGGAGTTTCTAGTTCCTTATCCTGTTGACTTCCAAATGGCCCCAGGGATGACAATTCCACCACCTCCTTTACCACATATTTCCCCCATCTCATAATTCTTGCTGTCATAATTTTTCAGGTTTTTAATCCAAATGTTCCTATTCTGAAAATGACCACTGCTCTCCTTTACTCCAAGTTGTGTCCACCTGCTAAAATGAACACTTCACTCTTTTGAGCTACAACCATTTTTTTAAAATTTTCACCAAAACTCTTCTCTGATTCTTTCTCTTTCTCTAAAAGCCACTGTGCCTGCAGGTTGGGCAGGGAGCAGGTACCAGAAATCTTAGCCATTTGGCAAATGAAGTTTTAACTCCTTTGAGCTGTGCTGTGCCACAGTTTCAACACCAGTGTGTCAGGGTTCATACTGCCATGCTGACACCTTCTTTTGGTGGCTCACATGGAATATGCACTACTTGCTGGCACCCCGAGACTTGTGCAATGCATAACCTCAACAAACTACGGTACACAAGCCTATAATACAACACCCTGCCCTCAAATTCATTAGTGCCCAATTTAGCTTGCATGTGAGGTATGTTAATGTGCCTATACATGTGGGGATTATAATTATAAAATTCTTAGGTATATTTTCCTCATGTGGTTCCTGATAGAGTACAGGCTGAGAGCCATGAGAAAATCATGAACTCAAGTGTTCCAGCCTCTTTATTTAGCAGATAGAGCTAGAAAAGTGAAAAGTTATGAGCCTGGAGGTGACTTAGACAACCAAATCAGAAAAGAACCCATATATACCCTCATAGGCCACTCCTCTCACTCATTCAGTTCTTTGGATAATCCACTTACTATGTCAATGAAGGTGTCTCTCCCTTTCTCTCGACCTCAGTTTTTCTAACTCTGAAACAAAGTCAGCCAGATAAGAGGTGGCAAGCTGGTATCCTACAGAATGACGTTTTCAGCAGTATTTACTTGTTTAAAAGTAGATATTTTAATATAATAATCTGGATTTTTAAACTCTAATGATTGCAAATTGGTTGCCTCCTTATATCCATTCCTCCTCCTCCAATATCTGCCCTATGGACCCTGCTTTCTACTCTGAAGATGTGTAACTCTGGGCTGCTGGCTCCTTCTCTGAGTTGGTTTTTCATTACTTGCTGCTGAAAGCACCCCAAATCACTGGCTTCATTTGCCTGATGAGGAGACCTGGTTACCCTCAGCCAAAATCCCCTCACGGCAACAATGAGCTGGAGTCCTTAGTGGCTGTTTTGTTCAATGGGTCATGTACTCTAAAAGCTTAGCCACTTCTTTCATTCACCTACCCATTTGCCCAATGTAGGGATTTTAGCCTGTGACCTTTGAGTAAGTGATTGCATGCCACATTATTTTATATACTTTATGAATGTATCACAACTGGGTGTGGCCATGGGTGGGCATATTTTGATTCAGTTGTCTATTCAATTAGGCCAAATAGCAAGTTTTAACTGATATGACCAGGCTGTGCTTTCAACTGACCAGACAAGTGGTTTTGGCATCCTGTGAACGATGCCTCAGTAGAGCTTTGCTGAACTTTGCATGGAAATATGTGCCAAATTATATGCAAATTTGTATTTTTCATGGGAGCTGAGAGCTTTGGCACTTAATTTTGATTTTTTTGTAGCTAAGTATGTAGCATTGGCCAAGTTCTGCATGTTTAATCCTTTTAATCATTCAACATAAATCATGCTCTCAGCCCCTTAATCATTCTTGTTATTCTTCTTTGAACTTCCTCCAGTTTCCTTACATCCTTCATTGCATTAAAAAAAGAGAGAGAGTTTTCTAACAGGCCTGTTTCATTTCCAAGAATCCATTCTGGGATGGAAACAGTGGGGGTTCATAAGATCAGATGCCATGAGAAACTCCAAGGGAAATGCAAGATTTGGTCCTTGGAAAGTCGCAGACATTCCCAGAAAATTAAAAGACACCTGACCAACATTTCTGTCACATCTGATCCAAAAATACTTTTTCTATCCTTTTCCTCTTCCATAAAATAGAGGAGGTTTCACATGGTGACTCTTGATAACAGATTCCACATTCCTTTCTGATGCATTTATTTAAAACTATATTATGTGAACGAGGGTTGTTGCTCTTTCCATGTTGAGTCTAGAGAGGGAAACAGCTAGTAGGAGAAATCCACTTGTCACATCTTTTAGAGTCAGAGATTGATCTGTCAACTCTTTCCCTTTAATCTGGTTATAGTGATGATAGAGAATTGTGCCTCAGAAAAAGTCATGGGAAAAAAGACCCTAGAGAAAGTGATAAAAAGAGAAGATGGAGTGTCTTAACATGCATCCACCTTTCCTTTATCTCTACAGTCCTTCTCAGCCTCTTCCTGGAATCCAAGTTCAAGAGGAACTTTGTCTTGCTTACTGTCTACCCCAACTCCAGAAAGATGTCTGCCACAGACTAAGGGCTCAACAAGTGTTTGTAGACTTCTGCCTATCACTTCATGTTTTGATAAGGATAATTATATTTCTTAATTTTATGCAAATAATTATGCAAAACAACTTCAAGACAATTATTAAAACCTCCCTAACTCTCTAGTATGTCTCCCAACTTGGATTGGGGGCCAAAGATCTCACAGAGAAATTTAGAGTCACCATTGCTTAAAGTCATTTTAGTTTAACAATTACCTCCAGAAACAGAGAGCTCATTTATCCCAGAACAGCTGTCTTTGCACAGCTATGACTATTAGAATGTTCTTGCATAAATTTAGCTATTATCTTTTCTTTTTTTTGTCATGTGTCCTCCATTTATTGTCTTGGTTGTCAGAAGCAAATTAATCTTCCTTTCCATTGGGCAATCCTTTAGGTATTTTGAGACATTAACACATCCCTCCTAAACTTTCTCTCTAGTATATTAAAGGTCCCATGTTCCTTTCTACACCTAGAAACACGTATCAGAAATTCAGCTTAGGAATCTTGCATGTGTTCAGCTTGAGAATTCAAATGTGAACAGCAGGAATGAACCAGCAGGGTGTTTATTTATGGGAAGGAGTGAAAAACCTCACAGGGAAACCAATCAGTAACTGCCTAACCAGCCGCAAGTCATCCTGGAGGAGCCACGAGTCAGCCAAAGAAAGAAGGAATGTTTAGGGGCATGGCTTCAGCTGATTCTCTGGTTCTAGATTGTAACTTGTGCCAACTTAGGGAAAAGGAATACTGAGAATCAAAGTTCACAGAAAATCTTTGGTTAATAGAAAATACAAGGTGACATTGCCTAGACACTTGGGTGATCTTGTACACCACAGGAAATGGAGAAGTGTGGGAGAGATTACAGCATGTCATATAAGACTGGACAAGGCAGCATTAGCTCTACAGCCAGACAGGAGTGAGGATGGAGACATGCTGGAGAAAACACCATCAGAGGGGCAGGTGATATTGCAGTTGGTGGCAGCTCAGAGGAGAGGCTTCTTCATCGGGCACCTATGAGTGGCCTCTGGGAGGACTGGAGTTCTTATACTTCCACTCAGGGAGATGCTGTTTTGTTACTAGTATTCCTCCAGCATCAGGAAATGTGATTTTAAGCAATAATGGTAACAATTCTTTCTATCTTTGGAGTCTGTTGTATGGTCAGCACCTGTGTTAACCCTGGGGTAACTCATTTAATCTTCATAATCTGTGAAATTGGTACAATCTTTATTCTTGTTTTACAGATGAGAAAATTAAGACTTAGAGAAACCCTCTTATCTGAAATTACCTCTAGGAAATGGCAGAGCTACGAAACAAAACTACTTTTATCTAACTTCTAAGCCTGGCATCTGAAATGATATAATATTCCACATTTTAGTATCATTTCATTGTATCACTGTCCAAACTTCATTAGCACAGTATTTACATTTGAATTTAATATGTTTAGTGCCTTAACCAATAGCTTAAAAAATGCTGAATCTAGGCATATCAAAGAAGGAACTAATGCAGTGAAGTGAAGTAAGTTGATTTCTGCAGAAATTTTTATCAATAGTGACTACAGAGTCATCCCTCCCCTGTCACTAAGATAAGGGACGTGACCATTAATGGTCACATCAGATTAGTCCTTTCAGCTGCAGAACTAGCACTCCACAATGCACTGTGTCTCTGCAGCAGCTTCCTCCACTCCATTTCAGATCAATAATAATGGGGAAAATGATGAATACTCTCCCACATCACGTGTGTCCACCAGCATCTTCTATGTCACTTGACACTCCTGTGACAGAGAATGCTCACACTGCTCCAGTAAAATCTGAGTAATTTCATCAGTAATTCAGGGGCATCCTGCTTTATAAAATTCTTTTATGGGACCATAAAACACCTCATCTCCCACCTTGGAGAAGTTGGCCTCAGGAATGAGAGCAAACTACACTGAGCTGAACAAGTTGAGCAAATTATTTCTCCTAGCTAGAGCCCTTCCAACTTCCTTATTGGATGAAAGGCATTTAGCAAAAGAAAACAATGTTTTCATTGGATGCTGTTCTTTACAGGGTGCAGATCTCTTAAGAGCCACATTGTAAGCCAGGAACAGTACCAGTGCGGAGAGCAAAGAGCTCTAGACACGCCAATGCTTGACATGCCCAAGAACACAGCCATTTACAACCCGGAGGTGCTAATGATCTTTGAAGTTAACAAGGTTTGCAAAAGCTTCTCAGCGTTATTATTACTATTTATATTAATAACATTAGTGATCCTCCTTATTCTTCTAAGACTTAGCACTACTAATTGGCATCAGTATAAACAGAGGTATTAATGCTATCATGCAAAGCAAGCAGAAGCCAACTCTGGCAGCTTTGTGGGTTTAATATGGAAACGTTTGCTATCTAATGAGGACACAAAATGTTAATCTGCAGAACAAATTGCATTTATAGAGAAACTAATTATCATATGCAAATGTGACACACATCACTTGCGAAATTCTTGTAGCTCTGGGCTGGCTCTCTGACCTTTCTGAAACGCAGCCTTTGGAGAGATAGGTAATGGTTGCATGCACTGAGGATGATGACTTTCATTTTCATACAGAAATGAACTAAATGGGACCGATTCTGGCTCTGAATAAACACACGAGCACTTCTGTGGCAGTATCCCCCTTGCTCTATTGATTTCTTATCCTTTTCTTTAAAACTCATAATTCTGCTGCAGTTTTTGCTACATCTGAAAAGGCAGATATTAGATGAACAGAGTAAAAAGTGTTTTAATTTTTAACTCCCATTAATAAAAGAATGAAGACACTCATATAAATGCAGACTTATTGGTTGAAGGCTAATTTTATATTATTTTCATAATTATTGTTTTTCTTCTTTATTGAATAAGAAACTACTCTATGTATATGGCACAGATTGTTAAATCTAGTGAATATGGTACACTTTTCTCTTTCAAATATATATATTCTCTAGTTTGAAGCCTCATTGACATGCAAAATGCTGGGTTCTAACTGGCCTTAGAAATAATCCAGTATATCCAAATATTTAATTTACCAATCAAGAAAGAATGGCTCAAAAAAGTCAAGTGACATGCTTATTAAAGTGGTCAAATTTATTTATAACAAAAGAATAATGACAATTAGCTAACAATTAAAATATTTCCTAACTATGTGCAGGCATTGTTCTACTTCCATCAAGTAGGTCACTTCATATGACATGCAATCCTACAGGATAATTCCTGTTTTGGGGTCCATTTTATAGACACAGAGAGGTTAGTTGCCTAAAGTAACAGAGTAACAAGTAGCAGGGCCACAACTCCACCCAGGTAACTGGCTGTGCTCCAACCCTCCTGCATTCCTACCTTAAAGGCACACTGAGAAGTCAACAAGGCTTGGCAGGTCTTGCTAAAATACCATAATATTGAGAGTTACTGAGGGTTTGGGAGAATAGGTACCCTCCTACGCTGCTGATGAAAATGGAAACAAATCCATCTTTCTGCAGAGGTTTCACCAGGATGTATCTAAAATCGTTTAAAAAGTACATAGTCTTTAATGTAGCATTTATATTGTGTTCTTTTATTCCAATGAAGGCTGTATGTATGTATAAATAATTAGCTATAAATATATCTGTCAAGTTACTCATAATAGTAAAGAAAATGAAATAAAATAATTTTATAACATGGAAGGAACAAAACAGATATTACATAAATTATTTGGCATTCATTGAATGGAATACTACACAACCATTATGGCTGTATTTTATATTTTAGACTATTAATGTGCATTGTATATTAGGAATCAAAAGTAGGTTATATGATATCACATACTTGTTTTAAAAAAATCTGCATATATGAGTACCAAAAAAGGGAGGGAGAAGGGTGGCCTGGAAATATATTCACCAAACCATTGAATGTGATATATATGAAATGTGATAAAGTCATAGGTGACTCGTGTTTTATTTTTAAATTTTTATTTTTGAGTATATTTTTATTCAATAAGCACCATATAATAAGGAAAATAATTTACAATGTAAGTAAGTGCTCTTTAAAAGTTCTTTCATCATATGACTTGGGATTTATGGTTTGTAAATTGTTCTGTACAAGCAGGCAATCTCATGTTGTGACATCCACATTGAACTCAAAATCTCCTGAACTGTCTTCTGCCATTGACTCTGTTGCAAACTCCAGAAAGTTAGAATGGGAAGAGATCATAGAAATCGCATGATCCAGTACCTTTGTTTTACAGATGAGCCTGAGGAAGTCACAGGGAATAGGCAACTTGCCCAAGATTGATGGCCAGTGTGGGGCAACCCAGGACTGAAAGGCAGGTCCTCCACCTACAGGTTGGTAGCAGTGCTCTTCATGACACTCTTTCTGGGTTTGCATGTCTTTAATTGTGAAGTTGGATGCCTGTATCAGCAGTTTCTCAGGTCAGAGTGTGATGGCCATAAACACAGGATTTGGGGTCAAATAGTCCAAGTTCAATGCCAGCTTTTCTGTTTCTGAAAGACCTTAAACAAGAGAATCACCTTTTTTGAGCCACATTTTTCTAAACTGCTAAATAGTGCCTGTAATCATATACATCCCTTTAGCTAGAGTGAGGATTTAAAAATGCACTTATGTATTTAAAATGTTGAGCATTACAATACCTGGCTTCTTTATGTCTCAAACACAAGCTATCATCATTCTATTGTGCATCTTAAGGCATTGAACTCAGTGATGTCCTCCGGCAAGAAAGGAACTAGGGTAATGATTGGCTGCCATGACCATGGTCCCCTTTATCCATCTTTGCTGATAGTTGAACCTCATATATCTTCCCTGATGAAGGAGTAGTTTCTGTCTGTTGCCTGCCCTCTGGGGAAATCACTTTTGCCAGATATCATAATAGTAAACCACCCAGATTTAAAAGACAGGAACATAATTTACGAGCCAAGGAAAGTCAGTTACATAAGTAATAGGTTGGGTAGCAAACAATAGCTGAAGTTGGCTACCCCAAAGGATGTTGTTAATATTGGGTCACTACTTGTAGGACCTATGCAAGTGAATGTATAGATGAGGATCCCCCACACACATGACCTTCACCCACACTTCATTCTTGGCTTGTGCAGAATCACGGAAGCAGCTGATAGAGTTCGGATTATAGTGGGCGTGGGAGAGGAAACAACAAAACATAACCAATGTGACACCAGACTGGTAGGTGATAGCCCTGCACACAGTCCTGACCCTGCTACCACCTTCTGTGGTGTATGTCCACAGGCAAGTCTTGCAACTTATCTGAAATGCAGGAATGGGTCCAGACGGTGGGAAAAGTATTGTTCATACTTTATGAAGATAAGGTTCAGGGTAGGACCCCAAACCTAGTGTACTCAGGGAACACACACTCAAATTAGAAGGTAAAGTTACAGTTTTTATGGAAATGATGATGCAGACTTGTATGAAAACTTCCTCACACAACTTCCCACTTCACCTGGCCTGAGATCCAAATCTGTGTTTCCACCACTGAGTCAACAGGAGAGTTTATCAGCGATCTTGGACTCCATAATCCCATTAGCATCCTGCCTAAGGATTTGGCCTCATTTAGCCATTGCTCTCTTCCCAATATTTAAATGCAATTAGGTTACATTTGGTTTAATATTGAGAAGCTATTTTTAAATGGTGATGAAATGAACTCATTACATTGGACTAAGCCAAGTTGTAAGTATTCCAGCTGGTCATTTGTGCCTCTTATTGGTGCTCAGAGAAGCCACAGGCTCACATCGCCCCTGAACTGCAATTCCTGACATGAGAAAAAGGCAAACGTTGCTGTCGCAGAACATGTGAGCCTTTATTACTTGGTGACTTCCAGAGGATTCACGCTATCGAGCAGTTCTGGATGTGATTCTAATGTGCCACAAAAAATGCTGTTTTTCCATTGTCATTTCAAGTGTATGATATGAGCGCTTTCCTTTCATGTCTTTTGGGTGGCAGAGAGGGGAATTCATCAATGGCACTGGCTCCCTTAGCCTTCAGAAAATGTCCACAAATACACCACCACTAGAAACAACAGGCTTTTGACAGCTTCATGGAGACTTACAACATTTTATTTGGCTACAGAAAGGGAAAAACCAGTTTTCACCTATCATGGAGCAGAGCAACAGGGAAAATGAGGAGCCACCTGAAAAGTGTTCCTGCAAATGCTGAAATAAAAGCTAAATGGGGTAAAGACCCTAGCAAGTCCCATACCAATTCCATGGTTCAATATCGCAGAGGTTCTGGAAAAATAGGAGCCAACACAAGCCATCCTATCTAGGTGAGGGGAGGCAGAGAAGCAGGGTCTGCAAGCTGCTGTTTAATTCACCTTCTAAGTGGCCTAATTAAATAAAACAATTAGTGGTTGGCTTTTGTCCTGCAAGTTATTCTGCCACTGATGAAATTCTAAGGAATGGCAAGGAGCCAAATTGCTCAAGTGACTTCTTGTTTAACTCAGCCATTTAAGTGCTCATCGAGTGTTAAATTTAAATGTGTGTAAAGATTATTACCCACCCCAAAAAAAAATCAGAGGAAAAGTGTGAATATGCATATGCAGGGCCATACATGTAGGTCAAGGGGGGGAGTAGCTTTGAGGCTTTTAGAGATTTTGCTTTTAGCAAAAGTCATTTTTCTCCCTCTGGTAAGCCCACGAGCTTTTAATAGCCACTTTTCTTGATTGCCTTCTAGATCATAGTCTACTGCCAAGTGCCCGGTGTGAATACGGGGATGCTAGGTCTTGAGGGGAAGAGGGGTTTGAGAGGCCCCTCACACCAGAGTTCTGAAAGCTTTCCCAGATTGAAGCAACCATGTCACTTTCTGAAATTATGTAATAAAATAAAGCCTCCAGCTCAGGTTTCACAAATCATTCTTTTTAGTTTGGAATGTTTTTATATTCTTAGTAAGAAGACGTTTGGAAAAATGTCCACCTCAGAGTTCCTTATATATTTTTTAAAATATTATGATGACCTTGCAGTTAAGACATTGCTATATTGCCCAGAGAGTAAATTATTAAAATAATTTATTGTCTTGAGAGTGAATGGTACTAACTTGCTGTTTATTTTCTGACTAGTATTTTTTGGGGGCAGAAATTATTGACACTTAGACAGGTTTATTTTCTCTTAACAGGTGATGTGGATAGACTGGATTTTGTAGCATGGAGAGAATCTGGCATAGTCTTCATTTTAATACAAAACCAACCAATGAAGAGATAGAGGACATACCCGAGGTCAGAGGCACAAGGGAGTAAACACAGGTGCCCAGTACCTCCTCCCTTAGTTCCTCCCAAAGAACATGACTTACCTCATCATCTGTGAGAAACCTAGATCTGTGGACTTGCTGCCATTTCTCCTAGTCAACCTGTCCACAAATATCCAATCACTAAATCAGCTCTCAGGTGCATACCCTGTATCAGGAGAGGCTTTCTTGATATGTTACTATTACACACTAATCCTATTAAATTTTCACTAAAACATTGGGTCTAAGGGAGATTTTTGCCCAGCAGGCTGGACCCCATCAACCACTGTGGTCAACTGATAATGATCTTTGAAGAGTGCACTATTCTTCCTTTTGGAAAATTTGTCCGTATTTTTCTCTCACAATCACCTGAACAGTAGAAGTAGTTAACAGTACTGAAAAAGAAGTCCATATTATAGTTTTTGTCTTTTATGTCTTATGTGCTGAATACCAGTACTTGAACAGGTGTTGAGTTTTCTTGCAAAGTGTATTGAAGCCACAGATCTTATCTTGAGTAGAGCTTGGAAGAGGAGAATAATCAAAACCTTGACAAAAACCCAGCATTACAAACAAATGCTCTCAGTTTTATTGAGCACATAGTATGGACCAGGCACTGGGTTATGCACTTTACATATATTATTTCCAGTTTCCCCAGCAATTCTTCTCAGCAAGTTATAAAGGCCAATTTATATGTGAGACAAATTATGTTCTAAGAAATTTAAACTTCTCAAATATCACACAGAAAATGTCACAGTTAGAATTAGAGCTAGGAATCCAAAACTGATATTTATTCACTACACTAAATTGCCTCTAAAGAGACTTTTGTGCATGGGGTTAAGATGAAATGGAGAAATTCAATGCACTCCACTGCACACACTTGAGACTGTTTATATCATCAAATTGCAGAAAAATATGATACTTTAATCCTTGCTTATATGAACTAAGGAAGTAAGCTTGTTTCTTTTACCATTTGCCCCAATTTCTTTTCAATATTTTCCATATTTGATGTGGAATTAAATACAGGTTGTTGTTATTGAAATTTGTATATTCTTTATATTTTACTTCAAGAAATAGTTATACATTTACATATATATATATATATATATATATATATATATATATACACACACACACACACACACACACACATATACATTGAACTTATGATATTTAGATTTTGTGTATTGTTTTCTTTCTTTTAAACTTCTTCTAGGCATTGATAGTATAGTTCAATAATAATACAAAGATAGACATGATATTATACATACAAAACTCCAAAGACTCCATCAAAAAGCTACTAGACATAATAAATGAATTTGGCAATGTAGCAGGATACAAAATTAACACCTAGTAATCTAAGGCCTTTTTATACACCAATAATGAACTCACAGAAAGAGAAATAAAAAAACATCCCATTTACCATTGTACCAAAAAAAAAGAAATCTAGGAATAAACTTAACTAAGGACATAAAAGATCTGTACTTAGAAAACTACAGGACATTGAAAAAAGAGATAGAGGGAGACATAAACAAATGGAAGAACATACCATGTTCATGGATTGGTAGAATTAACATCATTAAAATGTCCATACTACCCAAAGCAATCTACAGATTCAATTAAAATACCAATGGCATACTTCAAAGATCTAGAACAAACTTCCTAAAAATTCATCTGGAATAAAAAAAGACCTCAAATAGCCAGAGCAATCTTGAAAAAGAAGAACAAAGTTGGAGGGTTCACAATACCAGATATCAAGCTATATATTACCAAGCCATGGTTCTTAAAACTGCCTGGTACTGGAACAAGAACAGACATATAGACTAATGGAACAGAACAGAGAACCCAGAAATCAACCCAAGCCATTATGCTCACATATTTGACAAAGGAGGCAAAAGCATACAATAGAATCAAGACAATCTCTTCAATAAATGGTGCTGGGAAATTTGGTCAGATGCATACAAAAAAATAATGAAACTGGATCACCCCAACTTTCACCATACACAAAAACAAACTCAAAATGGTTAAAGGTTAAATGTAAGATGGGAAACCATAAAAATCCTACAAGACTCCATAGGCAGCAAAATAGCAGACATAAGTCGTAGCAATATCTTTACCAACACAGCTCCTAGGGCAATGGAGACTAAGGAGAAAATAAACAAATGGGACTACATCAAAATAAAAAGCTTCTGCACAGCAACAGAAACCATGAACAAAACACCAAGAAAGCCCACTACATGGAAAAACATATTTGCCAATGATATTTCAGATAGGGTTTAATCTCCAAAATTTATAGAGAACTCATACAACTTAACAAAAGGAAGATAAACAATCCAATAAAAAAAATGGGCAAAGAACCTAGATATATACTTTTTGAAAGAGGACATACAGAAGGCTGAGAGACATATGAAAACTTTCTCAATCATCTGAGAGATGCAAATCAAAACAATAATGACATACCATCTCACACCTGTCAGAATGGCTATCATCAATAAATCAACAAATGGCAAGTGCTGGCGAGGATGTGGAGAAAAAGTAACCCTCCTGCACTGCTGGTGGGAATGCAGACTGATGCAGCCACTGTATAAGACAGTATGGAGTTTCCTCAAAAAGTTAAAAATGGAACTCCTATTTGACCCAGTAATCTCTCTCCTAGGACTATATCCCAAGAAAACAGAAACACCAAACAGCAGCACAGTGTACCATAGCTAAGACTTGGAAATAGTCTAAGTGCCCATCAGCAGATGAGTGGATTAAAAAATTGTGGTACATCTATATAATGGAATACTATCTAATCTAATAAAAGAGTAATATGCAAATTAACCATCACTCTGAGACACCCAAGCCACGCCCACCAGCCAGCCACGCCCACCAGCCAATCAGAGAGGCTGTATGAAAATTAACCCAACCAAGATGGTGGCCAGCAGCCATGGAGCTAGAGCAAACAGGAGGCTTCTGTTGCACCAGGAGTAAACTGCCTGCCTAGGCTGGCTGGGCCTCTGCTCAAGGAAACAATGTTTCAATTATAGAAGCCATGGAGCTAAAGCAAACAGGAGGCTTCATGCATGCCTAGGCCTCTGCTCAAAGTAACAAAGTTTCAATTATAGAAGATAAATAAACTCCAGAAACCTGATTCCAGTCAGCCTTGCTGGGACTTTGGGTCAATGGGAGCTGTGGGCAGCCTGAAAATGTCCCTCATCCCCTCACCCAGGCTAGATAGGCACCCCAGTAGGGACCTGAACCCTGAAGGGACTGTGGGAAGCCTGAAAACACCCCTTAGCTCCTCACCCAGGCTGGCCAGGTACCCCAGTAAGGACCCGAACCCTGAACGGGCTGTGGGCAGCCTGAAAACGGCTCTCAGCCCCTCACCCAGACTGGCCAGGTACCCCAATAAGGAGTGGAACCCTGAAGGAACTGTGGGCAGCCTGAAAACAGCCCTCAGCCCCTCACCCAGGCTGTCCAGGCACCCCAAAGGGAGTCGAACCTTGAACGGGCTGTGGGCAGCCTGAAAATGGCCCTTAGCCCCTCACCCAGGCTGGCCACACCTCCATGGTGTGAGGGTCCCCACTGGGGGGCTTGGCCAGCCTGCAAACAGCCATCAGCCCCTCACCCAGGCTGGCCAGGCATGCCAGCAGGTGGACATCCCCTGCAGGGTCCCAGACTGCGTGAGGGCACAGGCCAGGCTGAGGGACCCCGGAGTGCACAAATTTTTGTGCACTGGGTCCCTAGTGCCACTATGAAAAAGAAGGAACTTTTACCATTTGCAACAGTGTGGATGGAACTGGAGAGCATTATGCTAAGCAAAATAAGGCAGTCGAGGAAAGATAAATATCACATGATCTCACTTACATAGGGGATATAATGATCAACATAATTTGATGAACAAGAATAGATCCAGAGACAAATGGGGGGGAGGAGTTAGAGAGCAACCAAAGGACTCATGCATGCATATTAGCGTAACTACTGGACACAGACCTTGAGACGGTGGGGGCTTGCCCGGGGTGGGAATGGCTTGGGGAGGGGTAGTCAAACAGGGAAAAAGGAGACATATGTAAAACTTTAAATAATAAATTTTTAAAAATAGTACTAAGGATAATAATGTGAAATTTAGGATAATGAGCTTTTTTTGTATATATTTAGTTTGTAATGAATTATGTCAGTAAGACACATACTAGTAATTAGACAGATTTTTGCGTGTTGCAATATATATGATTAGAGTGAAGGATTAAGGTTGAACCAAGAGGTAAACATCTAGAAAAGAAGTTTGTGGTCACTGTTCACAAACTGTTCTGGTGCATTATCCCAACAGTATTGTGTTTACAAGGTCATAAGTTATTAATGGTCTGGATCTACTTCCAGAAGTATGCTGGAAGTGCAGGCTGCCTCTCGTTGGACTAGGGTCCATTGCTCTCTGAGGCAGACCAATTATATTCCATTGCATAAGTATAGAAACAAATATACCAGTGAACCTTCGTCAGAGTTTTGGCAAGCATCCCCCATGTGAGTTGCATAGCAGAATTTGTTTAGAACAAGTCTTTTTGTTGCTAATTTACTTAATACTTTCCAGAATAACTCTTCTTTGAGTTTTATATTTTCTACATGTAGCTGACAGGACAGAAATTTGGTTAGCTCAAACACTAACTACATGCAGACATTATCCACTCTCTTATCAAAGGTTTACCCAGGCAGCTTTTGTTGCAATGGTGCTTCATAGAAAAATACCTCTTAGACCTCAGTTGATTGCAACAACAAACATTTTTTATGTCCCTCACAGTTCTGTGAGCTGGTATGGCTGCTCTGCTGGGATGGGTCTGCTCCATATGCCTGCTTATCTGGACACCAAAGTTGAAGGAATAGCTTCCACGCAGGATGTGCTATTATTGTGATGAGAACTGGAGTGCAATAAGGCTGGTAGACATGTTAATTCCCCTTAAAGTCTTCCTTTGCACCTGGTATACTGTTCCTTCTTCCCATATTACACTGTCCAAGCATGGCTATGTGGGCATGAGAGGCATATTCTTTTGCATTACAAATTACAGCCCCACATCAGTGGGTCCACAGAACACAAATGCTCAGCTCCTATGGATACATGGATCTTACAGTCATGTTACAAAGTCAGATTTTACATGCTTTCTGAACAGGTCCATTTTTTATTTCTTAAGGCCCTATTTGCCTGTTGAATTTCTGACTCCAGCTCATAGCCACTTTGATGAATAAGAAGACAGTGAGGAAGAGATCATAAGGCTAAAGAAATCACACAAATTTTTCTAGAAATAAATATTGGACTATGTGGAAATTTTGTAAAATCTAAACCAAAGAGGTAGTTAGGGCTGGAGAGAGAAGTTTACATTTATTACTTTTGGAACTAGATATAGTTATTTACATCCTCCTATGTAGGTTTTATAAAGTTGAAAGTATAACTTAAAAAAAACAAACACCCAAAACTTAGTTTTTATTGAGAAATAATAATATTTGCTAACCTCTGGTACTGACTGGTCAGACCCAATAAAGAACACATCTTCCACAAAGCTACTTAAATTAGGCATGCTATATGCAGACATGTCAAGGAAAATAAAAAGGAGAAGGAGGAAATTGCTCACAAAAATGAGGCACCTTTTGTATCCTCATTTAACATGTTTATTTAGCAGCTGATATGTGCAAAGTAGTGTATAACATATATGTATAGGTATGTATTATGTATACCAAGGAAAATGCCAAATAAGGAAAATATGGAATCTTCTCTTAGGAGCTCACAGTTTAAGAGTAGAGATAAAACACGCCTATGTACACACACACATGCACTCACACACACAACTGTAATACAAGGTAAAAAATTCAAATATTCAGAAAAAATTAATCAGTAAAGTACAAGAGAAGAACCAGGAAAATGATGTTCCCTATGCTGAAATAAAACCCAGAACACTGAGAGAAAAGTGTTAACATAATATCCTGAAAATGAAGAAAAAAAATAAATTTTAATAAAAGGTCATCACATATGAGCAAAAGAGAAGAGTATTGATAGCAATGATAAGACAGAAAAAATTACAATGGCAGGAAAAGTATTGGAGAATGTAGAAAAAGGAGTTATTTCAATTATTAAAGTACATGAATGTTAATTTAATGATTTTTTTCACATTTTCTTAATGAAATTATCTGTATCTGGCACTCTTATATTAGGGTCCTTAAGATAATAGCCAATTTGATTAGAAGCACTATAAGTTAATAGAATTTCATGGAAGAGAAAAAAATAGACCAAGAATGAATGAAATATGGATGATATAGCATCTTTTATATATATACTAGGGCCTGGTGCACGAAATTTGTGCACGGGTAAATTGGGGTGAAGGTGCAGGTGGAGGAGGAGGAGGGCAAGCAGGGAGGTCCCTCAATCAGACCTGGACATCATCCAATTCAGGAGCACTCAGGAGAAGTGCTACTGATGGCTTGGACCCACTGCACCTGGTTCTCTGCTCTCTGCTGGGCCTGTCTGCTCCACACTACAGAGATGGGCAAGCAGGTGCTGCTGGGTGATGCCTGCGGGGTCCTTGATGGCTCGAGCCCCCTCATCCCGTCCTTGGCAGCCATGGCCCCAGCCCAGCATAGGCCAGGGTAGCAGCTGGGGATTCCTGGATGGGTCTGTCTGGCCACGGCCCCTGGTTCCCAGGTCCACAGCCCTGCTGGTCTAGGACCCGCCAGCCCAGCAGCTGGGATTCCCTGGTGGGTCTGGGTGGCCACGCCACCTGGTTCCCAGGTCCCCAGCCCTGCTGGCCCAGGGTCTGCCAGGGCAGCGGCTGGGATTCCCAGGTGGGTCTGGGTGGCCACGCCCCCCCCCCCCCAATTCCCAATTCCGCTGGGAGTGGTTCTTAGGTCCTCTGCCCTGCTGGCCCAGGGTCGCCCAGGGCAGTGGCTGGGATTCCCGGGTGGGTCTGGGTGGCCACGCCCCCCGTTCCCAGGTCCGCTGGGGGTGGTTCCCAGGTCTTCTGCCCTGCTGGCCCAGGTCTCGGCCAGGGCATAGGCCAGGGCAGTGGCTGGGATTCCCCGGTGGGTCAGGGTGGCCACACCCCCTGGTTTCCAGGTCCACTGCCCTGCTGGCCCAGGCCGGCCAGGGCAGTGGCTGAGATTCCCGGGTGGGTCTGGGTGGCCACATCCCCCACCCCGTTCCCAGGTGTGCTGCCCTGCTGGCCCAGGGTCAGCCAGGGCGCGGCTGGGATTCCCGGGTGGGTCTGGGTGGCCACGCCCCGTTCCCAGGTTCCCGGCCCTCCTGCCTGAAATTGATTGGGGCTCGCTCCTCCCACCCCCCTACCCTGCCCCTCTC
>PVJC01025179.1:0-24944 GCA_004026665.1 Murina feae | reverse complement strand
CATCACACTTCTGTCCTTAAAAACCTAAATCCTTGCCTTGTCTTATTAGACCCCACTTTGGTACTCTGCCTCATCTGCATATTATAGCCCCACCCTCATTCATTATTTTTCTTTTATTTTTAAAAAATATATTTTTGTTGATTTCAGAGTGGAAAGGAGAGGGAGGGAGACATAGAAACATCAATGAGAAAGAATCATCAATCAGTTGCCTCCTGCAACGCCCCACATTGGGGATTGAGCCGACAACCTAGGCATATGCCCCGACCAGAAATTGAACAGTGACACCCTGGTTCATGGGTTGATACTTAACCACTTAGCCATGCCGGCTGGGCCTCACCTTCATTTTCTACCCTGAGCACATCCAATACCTCCAACCCCTTTCATCGCCCTCTGTTGGGAGTGATGTGCTCCACAGTTCTGAGTAGCTAGGCCCTATTCACCATCTCTTCAGGGAAGCCTTCCTGATCACCCAGACCAGGTGATTTCCCCATTAGGCAGACCCACAAGCCCCCTGTACTTGCCATTTGTAGCGCTCATTGACCTTGTCTTTATTGTGTTCACTGTTCCATCCACACAGAGCTCTATGAGAGCAGGATTTGTAGCTGCTTTGGATGCTGCGTCTACCTATCTTCTGGCACTATGCCTAGCCCAAAGGGAATGTTTGTTTCACTTACGGATCTTTGGTAGCAAGCAACCAAAAGGGATTGTGGTGCACCCCAGAGGTTCAAGGGGAGCTGATTATGAGAATAGGACCATCCTACAGTCTCACTCCACTGGCAATGTCCTCCACCCAGAGACCACCAAACATACACCTATAGTGGTGTTACTCATTGCAACAAGGGAGAATGCACACCCTGAGGAACGGTGGGACTTCTCAATAATAGGGTGTTATAAAAGACCTAATACAGGATTTGGACTTGTGTTAGGTGATTTTAGGGAGTATTCAAGGAAGTGGCATTTGCTCTCGATTAGACTCTGTCAGGAAGTGATGCTATGGTGGGGCATCGTGATAAGTTTTATCTCCAAGGTGGAAGAAATGAACTGAGTCTAGAGCTGTAATTGGGAAAGTCACTCACTCATATTAGCCAGGATAAGAGGATGTTTGGTTATTTTTGCAGTTTCAACAATGCTCATGTTTTTGTCTACTAGTATGTTCAAACATGATTAAAGGTGGTCTTTTTTTGGTCTTGATTCTCACAGTTAGTGTGGCTTTGTCTAATATTGATGTTCTATGAAATTAGCAGGAGAACACCAAGGCCCAACTATGAGTGTGAGGCTATCTCCTAGCAACATCGAGGCCTAACTGGTAGAGCTGGGTCAGCTCCTAGCTGCCATGAGCTGCTTTTCGTTTTATCACCGGCTTCCTATTCCTACTTTGAATCTCTGTTCTTGATGTTTAGAGCCCTGTAAGAGAGAGCCCATTTGGCCAAAGTTAGGTCACTCCACTCCTTGGCTGTCTGAGGTCTGTGAGAGAGTGCCTGTATAAACCGGGGTGACATTCAGCCAGGATACATTGAGTGGCATATTTGGTTTGTAAAATAGAGAAATACGCCCTGACTGGTTTGGCTCAGTGGATGGAGCTTCGGCCTGCAGACTGAAAGGTCCCAGGTTCAATTCTGGTCGGGGGCGTGTATCTTGGTTTCAGGCACATATCCAGTGGGGGGGGGCGGGGTGCAGGAGGCAGCTGATCAATGTTTCTCATTGATGTTTCTGGCTCTCTGTCGCTTCCCTTCCTCCTGTAAAGAAAAATCAATAAAATATATTTTAAAAAAACAGAGAAATACTTCCCAAATGGTTGGTAAATAGATGATTCTACTCTCCCAAGACCTCACAGGCCACTTATAACCCAGGTATTAAAGAGTTAAGGCCTGGCCCATTTTGATTGGCTGATATCCCTGTCTTCTCTGCTACTTAATAATTTGAATATAATCTCTAAGTGAAAGACAGCAGCATATTTTCAGGGTAGCATTTATTCTCCCATCAACACTGATCCTGAGATGGGAAAAGTAATTTGGGGTGGTGAAACAAGAATATATATGTTTGCCCTAACCGATTTGTCTCAGTGGATGGAGCGTTGGCCTGCGGACTGAAGGGTCCCAGGTTCGGTTCGGGTCAAGGGTATGTACCTTGGTTTCGAGCACATCCCCGGTGGGAGGTGTGCAGGAGGCAGCTGATCGATGTTTCTCTCTTATTGATGTTTCTGACTCTCTATAAAAAAATCAATAAAATATATTTTAAAAAAGAATATATATGTTTAATACAGTGTTCATTAAGTGTTTGATATTGGATAGACATGGACAAATGTATAAAAGTATATCTAATAGGAAGGAAGAAATAAGCAGACTACAGGTTACATCACCCATCATCTATGGGAGAATTTATCTCTTCACTTCAAAGGACAAATGCTTCTTCCTTGTAATCTCTGTGGGTAGGCCCCCAATGCTGCCCTTCCCTGCTCTGAACTCAGTCATGTTGGGTAGCTCGGGTGCCAGGCTCAGCACCTAGAGCTGAGGCTGGAGGTGAACTGGAGCATCAGGCTCCTTTGTGAGGTGTCCTCAGTGACAGAGGTGCTGTGAGGCAGGGGTTACCACACTGGGATAGCCATACCAGTCCTGCCCTTCAGCTCCCTAATGCCACCTGCCTGACCTAAGCTTTTTCATGCTGTTGCCACTGCTGGGCACCTGTGCAGTGGTGGGGCCATTCCAAGGCCCTGAGGGAGAGCCCGTGAGGGGCCGGCTCTCTGAGGATCAGAGCTGCAGGGACCCTGGGTGATGTGGCAACCTGCTTGCCCTCTGCCTCTTTGTGATCTAGCAGGTCCGGCACCATTGGCATCAGATCATTAGGACACCCCCCAGCATGAGGAATGTCATCAAGGTGAGGGGCCCCACGTACCTCCTTCCCTCGGTCATTTGTCACCAAGACCTTGTCGTGTGTCTTGTGTACAGGGACGAATCATGCTGGGGAACTCAGACTGGTCAGGGAGCACGTCATCCTGCCCCCAACCCCGTGGTCATCCTGGGCTCCTCTCTTCCTCACTCCACGTATCCAATCCATCTACAGGTCCCTTGGGCTCCGCTTGCATCCTCACATCTCCAATCTGATTCCCCCTCAGAACCTCACCACACCCTGCTGGCCAAAGCTCCCTTGTGTCTCACCTGGACTTTCCCACCACTTCTGTCACTCAGCCACAGTCAGGGCTCCCCACAGCCAACAGAACAGAATGACCGTCTTTCTCTTTCCTTTTTGAAAAATTTAATTGAAGGAAAACGTACACACACACACAGACTCTAAGTGTATATAAGTCAGTGAATGTTCACCAACTGAACACATCCATGGGCAGCACCCAGGTTAAGAAATGGACCATTACCACCAGCCCAGAAGCTTGCAGTCATAAGTGTGCTGATTTCTGACAGCACAGACTATTATGGAATCATACAGTAAGTTTTCTTTTGCACCCAGTTTATGCCTAACATTGTGCTTAGGAGCCAGAACAAACTTTTACAAACAGATCACAGCACTTTGCCACTCAAAACCCAGTAATGGCTCTTAAGGATACACCCCCTATCAAGCTCAGGATAAAATCCAAACTCCTCACCCTAACTCCAAGGACAGTATGACTTGTCCCTCCATTTCTCTCTGACATCATCTGCCAGCATTTTCCTCGTTACTCATCCCATTCTGGCCACAGGGCTTCCTTGCTGTTCTTGTGTACATGACCTTGTTCTGTCTTCAGGGCCTTTGGCACTAGTATCCTCTGTGCCTACAACTCTCTTTTTCTTCAGATGTTACTTGGTTTGCTTCTCACTTCCCTTAAGGTCTCTAGTCAAATGCCACCACCTCTGAGAGGTCTTCTGTGACCATCGTCTAATGGAGCTAATCCTGCTCCCTTCATGCTTTGTTTCCATCAGAACACTTTTCCATATCTAACATTATGTTGTATACTTACTTGGCTATTGTCTCTCCAAGTCGAGAAGATAGCTCCCAGCAGGGACTTTGTTTTGTTCATGCTGATTCCCCCACCATCTCTTCTAGAATACTGCCGGAGTAAATGTTTTATCTTTTTTTTTTAATGAATGACTACTGTTTGCCCTAAGGGAAATGAGTCCCCTTTTCCTGAGCACCAGCATCTTCATCAGAGGAAAGGGGATTACAATGCTGATCTGTGAGGATTAGACGAGACAATGTGTGCAAGCGTTTTGCTTCTCTGTTCTCGCCTACAGGTACCACCACAGAAGTGCACAGTGCCCTCCATGAGACATGACACTTGTTTTGGGCCGACCCCTAAGTTATCCTTCAGTTCTGGCAAGTTCAGGGCCCTGGATGCTCATGTTCAACAATGGGCACAAAGGAGGAGATGGGAAAACTGGAGGAGCCCCCAGGAATCAAGGACTCAATACCTGCGCTCTTGGCAGCACCCATGTCAGTGTCCACGTTGGGATTCCCATACCTCTTCTGAGACCAACTTTTGTACCACCTGCTTTTCAAGCGCCTGCATGCTCCCTCAGAACAGTTCTTGGGGTGTATGGCAGGTACCCTGGTGTCTCAGTGATGAGCACCCTCACCTGATCTGTAGGACAATGCCCCCTGACCTGCACATGTGTTATCAAAGGATGGAGCAACCGCTGGTCCACCCCCAGGCAGAGTTAGTGCCATTGGAGCCTATTGTCAGCATGGGGTCTCATTCCACCACTGTTCTCCCAAACCTCCCTTCATCTCAGAGGCTGCAGTTCTGCTCTGGAGAATTCCTGCCCTTTCCTTTCAACCAGCAAGTGGGACTACCCACCTGGAAGTGCTGGGACTGTTCACAAGAGGCCTGGATATCAGGGAGTGAAAACCCAACACTAAGCAGAGAGGATATTAGAGAGACCCAGGCTCCAGAGTGGGCAAACCAGAGAGAGAGCAGCTGGGAGGATGCCTGGGAGATGGAGGCACCTGGAAGGCAACTCCCAATAAACTTTGGGATGAAGAACAATGCAGAGGCTAGGGCCCTGGAATGGAAAAACCAGAGACTAGTGATAAGTAACACTGATGGAGAGAACTTGACAGCAGGGTGGGAGAACTGGGACCACATGGGAGTTGAGAATAGAGCCCAAACTCAGGAACCAGGGAAGAGAAACCAGAGGGAGACTAGAAGTGAGATTCTCCCTGAAACCCATGCACATAAAGTAGAGAACCAGGAAGAGTCAATATATAAAATTAACGCAGAGACCCAAACCCAAGAATTGGGGAATCAGGGCCAGACTGGAAGTGAGAATGGTAAGGCGTTCCAGGTACCACAGAGGGGAAAACAAGACCAGATTAGAAGTGATACTGGTACAGAAATTCAGGCAGAAGAGAGGAGAAAGAAGCACCAGGTTAGAGTTGAGAATGTTGTGCAAATCCAAATATGTGGGGGAGAGAACCTGGGAGAAGTAAAACAAGAGGATGGTGAAGAGATCCAGGCACTGGGGTG
The DNA here is from genome assembly GCA_004026665.1 of Murina feae. Taxonomy (NCBI): domain Eukaryota; kingdom Metazoa; phylum Chordata; class Mammalia; order Chiroptera; family Vespertilionidae; genus Murina; species Murina feae. Next base: position 19,492 of record PVJC01025179.1, on the reverse strand, counting down.
GGGAGAGCAGGAATGTGTTGAAAGTGAGAATGTTACAGAAATCCAGACACCAGAGTGGGAAAAGCAGGATCAGGGTAAAAGTGAGAAAGCTGGAGGAGAGATCCAGAAGCAACTAAGACATGAATTGCAAATGAGGTGGAGTGGGCAGGGTCTGAGAAGAGGCAAGGATGCTGGGGAAACCCAGACTTCTAAGAAGAACCTCAGGGAGATAAGAGGGAAGGATTGGGTTGTGATCCAGATAGTATGGTGGGAAGACCAGAAACTAGTGGCAAGTGAAGTTCACAGAGAATTTGAGATACCAGATTGGGGGAATCAGGGCCAGATTGGAGCTGAACGTAGAACAGAAATGCAGGCACCAAGGAAGGGAAAACAGAGAAAGGGTAGAGAGGAGGATGGCATAACTACCCTGGCATCGGAGGTAGAGAACCAGGGACAGATAAGAGATGAAACTCACATAGACATCCTTCCACCAGACAGGAGGAACCAAGAGCAATTTGGAGATGAGACTAGTACAGACATTCAGTTGCCAGAGATGGAAAACATGAGAGGGGTTAAAGGTGGAGATAATAAAGAGACCCAGGAACTTGGGGAAGAAAACCATGGTCAGTTATGCAATGAAATTAATGGAAAATTTCACACACCAAAATGGAAGAATCAGGAACACATTAAAAGCAAGGATGCTGCAAATGCCCAGGCATCGGAAGCACAGAACTGTGGAGAATTAACAAATAACATTGACGGAGAAACTCATTCAGCAGAATGGAGGAAAGAGGAGCAAGCTGGAGGTGAGAATGGCTCAGAAATTCAAACCCCAGAGAAGAGAAACCGAAGAGAACCTGGAGGTGTAGAGACCCAGGAACCTGAAAGAGAGAACTTGGAACAGTTAGATCATGCAATTGCAGAGAACCAGTCACCAGAGGGGAGGAGCTGGGAGCGGAGTGGAGGAAAGAACGATGCAAAAAATCAGACATTGGAGAAGAGAAACCAGAGAGAGGTTGGAAGCGAAGACGGTAGAAAGATCCAGAGACTTATAGGCATGTACCAAAGACGGTTAAAAAGTAAAGTTAACGGAAGGACCCGCACATCAGAGTGGGAGAACCAGGAGCAGATTGGAGAGGAGAATGGTGCAGAACTGCAAATACAAGGAAAGAGAAACCTGAGAGGGACCACAGGCGGTGATGGTAGAGAGACCCAGGCACGGTTAAGAAGTCATATTGATGGGAAGATCCAGATACAAAGGGAAGAGAACCAGAAAAGGAGTAGAGATGAGGATGCTGCAGAAATCTGGGATGGAGGGAGCCAGAGAAAGTGCAGAGCTGAGGATGCTGGAGAACCTGGAGTTCCAAGGGGAGGAATCAAAGACCAGGTCAGGGAATGGGATACTGCTAAAGGCAGTCTCCGAGTTGACTGTTCTGGGGATGAGGGGCTCCTAGTCCTCACTTGCTCTGGGTATGGGGCCCTGGACCAGGAACAAGTAGTGGCCTCTGCTATCTGTCCTGAGATGAAGCCTCTACCACACCAGGCTGAACTCTTCTTGCTCTCCAGTGGGGAGGGAAAGCATTTGGCCAGCCAGAACATGGCCCCTGTCAGGAAGCACAGAGTGGGCATCAGTCCAGCCTCCCTGCAGGCCTCGTCTAAACCCCCGAGAAGCCGACAAAGGGATAAGAGAGTGGATGCGAGTCTGTCTTGGCAGTTCCAGAACCCACAGTCTCTGGCTGTTTCCCTGAACTTGCCTTCTTCCTGCCCCTCTGACTCATGTGGCCAAGCCCCCGAAGATGCCACAGCTCTGGTGAGTCTTCCTGCTGCCTTCACTGCCCTGCCCAAGTGGCCAGTCCTCGGGAAGACACAACAACTACTCCTAGAGGCCCTCATGCTGCGGAGGATTGAACACCTGAAGCGGGGCTTCCCCCAGCGGATCCTGGAGTCCCATTTGGTCTTAAACTCATTAGATCCCTGCCCACTGCCCTTCCCTGGAGTGCAGCTCCCTGGATTACACACAGCCTGTGAGCTCCACCGGCAACAGGCAAGGCTTTGCGAGGCTCAGGGCTCCAGGCCAGGCCTTAAGTCCTCCGAGAAGTCCCAGAGGGTTCAACCCCCAGAAAGAAAAAGCTCAAAACTTTCCTCACAGGGATCAGAGCCCGAGGGCATTTCCATCCATCACCCCAAGCCTTTGACAGTCAGGCCACCCGCGGGCTCTAGAGAAAGACATGTTGTCCAGGAAGAGGCTTCTCCTAGGGTGGAGCTTCCTGCTCCCAGGATCCCTAGGCCAGCAGCAGCGTCAAGGAACTGGACTGGCCAGGAAAGCGTTGGAGATCCTTCCGGTGAGAATAGCAGGAACAGGGAAATGGTCAGGGCAGGAGTCTCCCAGACGTCAGAGAGGGCTCCCAGCAGAGTGAGAACCTCATACTCCAGGGCAGGCCATGAGCACCGGCAGAAGAAGAGCGAGTCTCAGGCGGTCTCTAAGCACCAAAGTTTCCAATATCAGCAGCCCACACACCAGAGGAGAGAAAGTCTGGAGGGCAGAGGGGCTGAGCTGCAGTCTTTCCCCTGCTCCAAAGACACCCCCAGCTTCAAGGGGAGTCTCCGCTCTGCCACAAGGAGTCAGAGCTTCAACGGTCTCAACGAGATGTCCTGGGCCCCACATGTGGCCAAGCCCCAGAACTCGGCCCCCAACCTGAACCTGAGGGGTCCTGATCCTCCCCTGCCTCCCAAAGTGGGTGACCCACCTGGGAGGGAAAACAGCGTCGAGGTCCCCACTTCTTCAGAGAGGGACCTTCAGGCACCAGGTCACTGCTGTGCGGGTGCCATTCTTCCCAAGACAGAGAGCCTCCAGGGTCAAGGGGAACCTGAAAACCCAAATGGGGCCCCACGGAACCCACCAGCCTCCAAAAAGCTTGACTTTTTAAAGCATTTGAGATGTTTTCTGCCCCAGCATTGCTTTAGAAAATAGGCTGTAGGCCCAGAGTCCTCAGAACACATTGGAGAAGGCATGAGAGTGCCCTGTTCGCCCCCAAAGCCTCTAATAAAATTGGTTACTTGGAACCTGTAGGGTTCTGATTTTGTTGGCACACGTTTTTTAAGTGCACCCTTTTGGGGTTTGGGATACTTTGTGGGTGGAGTAGAAACCACTTTTACTCTACGTTTTGAAGATTTGGGGAATGTGGGTCAGCCTAATGTCGGCTCCCAACAATTCTACCCCCCGCCCCAGCTCCTCACAGTAGGGTTTACTGAGGTTTCTACCATGGTTCTGTCTTGCCCTATTCCACGCTAATTATGATCGAGATAAAATGCTCAGACAGCTTCAGCTACTTTCGGGACGGGTTAGCGTTTTGCGGTGGAATGGATTATTCACGTCCTTTTGGTCTAAGGTGACCAGATTTAAAGCGGTACATCCATTGACCGGGGGGTTTCTTCTTTTTTCTTTTTTTTTTATTATTACTTAAAATATTACGAAGAGTAATCGGGACAGTTTTAAAACGCTACGGGAGGCGGGACAAATTGTTAAAAATTGGGACTGTCCCACCAAAAGCGGGACGTCTGGTCACCTTATTTTGGTCACAAGGAAGGGAGCTGATTACTGGGCATCTCCCGGCTGGGATTCTGCTGCCCATAAACAAACTCCACAGAAAAAACACCCCCACCTCTCCAATTCTCAAGCACTGCCAACCATAATTACTTGTTGCTTTGCCTGGCCCACCTGTGGGACACCCTGGAGCTAATTATTTGTTTTAATCAAGAGTAAAACTTCTGAGCCAAAGGTTCTAGCTGATTCAGTTTCTAGTGAGAGCTTTCTTCCTGGCTAGTAAATGGTCCACCACCTTCTCACTATGTTCTCACACATCTTCACATGCACTTTCCTTGGTGCATGTACATGGAGAAGTTGAGAGATCTGTTTCTCTTCCTCTTCTTTTTTTTTTAAAATATATTTTATTGATTTTTTTTACAGAGAGGAAGGGAGAGGGGCAGAGAGTTAGAAACATCGATCAGCTGCCTCCTGCACACTCGCCACTTGCCCACACACTTGCCTGCAACCAAGGTACATGCCTTTGACCGGAATAGAACCTGGGACCCTTGAGTCCGCAGGCCGATGCGCTATCCACTGAGCCAAACCGGTTAGGGCCCTCTTCTTTTATTTGTGTGTGACATTCTTCTATATAATAAAAGACTAATATGCAAATTGTCCCCTCCAGAGTTTGACTGACTGGGAGTTCGACCGCTCACCACCAGGGGGAGGTGATGAACGAAGGAAGGCCTGGGCCAGCAGCTGGCAGCTGGGAGAAGGAAGGCCTGATCAACCGATTGCCAGCCAGGCCTAGAGACCCTACCTGTGCATGAATTTCATGCATTGGGACTCCAGTATATATATATATATATATATATATATATATATATATATATATATATATATATATATATATATATATATATAATTGATTTCAGAGAGTTAGGGAGGGGGAGAGAGAGAGAAAGAACATTAATGATGAGAGGGAACCATTGATTGGTTGTCTCCTGCATGGGATCAAGCTTGCAACTCAGGCATGTGCCCTTGACCAGAATTGACCCAGAACCCTTCAGTCCATAGGCTGACACTCTATCCACTGAGACAAACCATCTAAGGTTCTCTTTCTCATCTTATAGGGCTACTAATCCGATTGGATTTGGGCCCTACTCTTATTACCTCCTTTAACCTTAATTACCTCCTAAAGTCACATTACTGTTAATGCTTCAACATATAAATTTGGGGTGCACAATTCAGTCCATTGTAGACATGGAGATACCTTTTTGAGGCTCACCATTCAAGCCATTACTTGGGATAGTTTGTTATGCATCAATAGATATATGCTCTATTGTAATAATTTACTTATCTGTTTCCTTGACTGGACTTCTAGTTCCTTGAGGACAAGGACTGTCTCTTATTCACTTAAAAAAAATCCTTACCCAAGGATATGTTTATTCGTTTTATTGAGAGAGAGAGAGAGAGAGAGAGAGAGAGAGAGAGACAGAGAGAGAGAGACTGATGGGTTGCCTCTTTTATTTAAAATATATTTTTTATTGATTTTTTTTACAGAGAGGAAGGGAGAGGGATAGAGAGTTAGAAACATCAAAGAGAGATAAACATCGATCAGCTGCCTCCTGCACACCTCCCACTGGGGATGTGCCCGAAACCAGGGTACATGCCCTTGACCGGAATCGAACCTGAGACCCTTCAGTCCACAGGCCAGCACCCTATCCACGGAGCCAAACCAGTCAGGCTTTTTAAGTTTTGAACCATTCTTGGGTTAAATATATTTCTTTATTGATTTCAGAGAGGAAGGGAGAGGGAGAGAGAGAGATAGAAACAGCATGATCGGCTGCCTCCTGCCCGCCCCCTACTGGGATGGAGCCCACAACCCGGGCATGTACCTTGACCAGAATCGAACCTGGGACCCCTCAGTCGCAGGCCAAACTGGCTAGGGCTGCTGGGTATTTTGATGCTAAATAAATCCTCCTAGATTGATGGGTTGTTAATCTATTTAACATAATAAATTTTCCTCTTTAGTGTGCCTGGTGAGCTCACAAGGACTCCAGTGTTGTGGAGCCCTCTGTGAGAGGACATTTTGAGGGGCACGACTTGTATTATTTTAGAGCAAGATGTTACGTAAATTTAAAATAATCATGCTAATAGTGTTTAGATAAAAATACCTGGGATTATTCATTTAATTTTTTTAAAATATATTTTTCTTGATTTTTTACAGAGAGAAAGGGAGAGGGATAGAGAATTAGAGACATCGATGAGAGAGAAACATGAATCAGCTCCTCCTGCACACCTCCCACTGGGGATGTGCCTGCAACCAAGGTACACATGCCCTTGACCGGAATCGAACCTGGGACCTTTCAGTCCAAAGGCCGACACTCTATCCACTGAGCCAAAATGGTTAAGGGTTAATTTTTTAATAGACATAGATTGCTTCCTTTTCCCAGGTAATGTCAGCGTCTTTATTCCTTTATAAATGCTTTTCGACCTTCGATGCGATGAAGATTGCACACCACGCGAGGGAGTGTTTGGCTCGGGGCGCAGGCTCTGGTCCTTGCGCAGGCGCGTTGCACTCTCCGCCCCCCTCCGCCCCGCCCCCGCAGGGCTGTTTCCTGTGCGCGTGCGCGCAGGTTGCGCGGGGAAAACGTGCTTCCGCCGCCGCCGACGCCGCCGCGGGAGCGCGGAGACATGGCTGTGAGGGCCGAAGGGTCGGTGTTGCTCTTCAAGAGCGCGCACCACCGGCACGACCCGCGCTGGCTGCTGCCCGCGTCCCCGCGCCTCTGCCTGGCCTGCGTGCTGGAGCTGCTGCCGGAGCCTGGGATGTCGGTGCGGCCCCCCCGTCCCCCTACCTCGGCCGCCAGAGCGCCTTCTTCCCTGCACCCCCGCAGCCCCAGCCCCCCCAGGCCCCTTCCACACTCTGTGCCCCAGTGAGCTTGTCCGGTGCGCGGTGAACCTGGGCCCACAGGACGCCAGCGACGCTCCCAGGAGCGCCTCCCGCCCGCCCTCTGCCTCCTCTCTCCAGCCGCCCCGCTAGGCCGACCTCGCTCCGTTTCGCCGGGCCTCGGCCTTAGCTCAGGCCTCCTCCATTGCAGTCGCCTACTCCCCCTGGGGCCGGGCGCACACGCGCCGGGGCCCTTCATTCCCTTCAGGTTCCCGAGGGTGGACATGTGCCCGAGAGGCCTGCCGGGGCCTCGGGGGTGGCAGGGGCGCCTGGGGGCAGTCGCAGCCAGGCAGAAGTGGGGTGAAGGGGAGGACTTCCGCAAGTGAGAGCTGGCAGAAGCATGGGTGCTGTTCCTCGGTGCTACTTTGGCCCCGAGTTTTGCGGTCCACGGAGGCGTCCCAGGAGCATTTGGGGAGGTGACTTCCGCCCACAGCCAGCGGGGAGGAGGGGGGTGGCAGGGACTGTGTGTCCTGGGTGCGGGGAGGGGCTGTGTCATTGCCCTCAGAGTTCGCCTTTACACTTTCAAAGAGTACTGCGGACCCCAAAGAGCGTTTGTTTATGTGGGTGACAGCCACTGATTATATATATAATTCTATTGATTTCAGAGAAACAGGGAGCGAGAGGAACATCAACAGAGAGATTCATTGACGGCTGCCTCCTGGCCGCCTGCACTGGGGATGGAGCCCCAAACCCAGGCCTGTGCCCTGTCGGGGTGGAACCGCGACCTCCTGGTTCGGAGGGCGCCACTGATGCTTACTGTACTAGAAATCAAAACAAAACGTTAAAACATTAATTTACTTAAAAACAATAGTAAGTCTATTTCATATTAACATAATTCTTTTTTAGTCGGGCGAAAAATACATAACCTCAAATTTACCACTTTGCCATTTTAAGTGTATAATGTCTGAGCGTTATAACTAAAAAAGTGAAAAAAATAACTATATTTTCCAAAACAAAAAAAGATAGTGAAGAGTACTGGCTTTATGTTCCATTTTTGCGAGTGTCTTTAATGGCCGGCTTATTTGGAGACAGCTAGGTTTGCATTTAATCTGTTATCACGTGTTGTGTAATGTTTGAAAAGCTTCACCATACACTTGTGAGAGAATAAGAGTGAAAAGGCAGCCCTGACCCGTTTGGCTCAGTGGATAGAGCGTTGGCCTGGGGACTGAAAGGTCCCGGGTTCGATTGCGGTCAAGGGCATGTACCTGGGTTGCAGGCACATCCCCAGTGGGTGGTGTGCAGGAGGCAGCTAATCGATGTTTCTCTCTCATCGATGTTTCTGACTCTGTCCCTCTCCCTTCCTCTCTGTAAAAAATCAATAAAATATATTTTTAAAAAAGAGTGAAAAGGCAAATAGCGCCTTAGTATGATAGGAAATAATTTTGATCTCGTGGATCCCCTGGAAGGGTTTTGGGCATTCTCAGGGTCCCTAAGTGAGAACCGCTGAGCTCGCTGGTCGCAGCTGAGATATCACTGAGGCCAGATGTTCTGAGGTGGTCATTCTTTGGCAGCGAGAGAACCGGAGACACAGAGGTGAAGAAGACAGTGTGGTAGGGGAGGAAATAAGAGCACATTATTGGGAATTTCAAAGATGGACATAGCTGGTGGAGTGCTGTGTGGGATAAGGAGGAGAATTAGGAAAGGTTTTTTTTGTTTTGTTTTTTTTTTAGAGGAGGAAGCGTTTGAATTAGGCTTGAGAAGATGGGTAAGATTTGGACCAGAAGAGGTGGGGGATTCTCTTTAATTAGAAAGGATGAGTTTGGGGAAGTAAAATGTTTGAAGAGAAGCTGAGGTTGCATAACCAGGTTAAGCTCAGTTCCGTGAAGAGTTTGAATTCAAGCTAAGGCGCTTGGACTGAAGCAGATTGTGAAGTGAAGGCTAGTCGTTGAGGTTTTTTGGAGTGACTCGTTTGCAGTGCTAGCTTAATGCATCATGTAGGAGTTATTGGGGAAGGGAAACAGATTTACAATAGCATGGGTTAGAGTTAACAAGAGATGCAACTTCACCTTTTAAAAAAATACACATTTTTATTGACTTCAGAGAGGAAGAGATAGGTAGAAATTCACTAATGAGAGGAATCATTGATTGGCTGCCTCCTGCACACAACCCGGGCATGTGCCCTTGGCTGGAATCGAACCCGGGACCCTTAAGCCCGCAGGCTGACACTCCATCCACCGAGCCAAACCAGCCAGGGCCTTCACCTTTAACAAGCACACTTTTCTTAGCTTCACCTCTCGCCAGTTGAGAGGGTGATGTCGGCAGTTGTACCCACGTTCCTATTCTGTCCCCCTTTGACCCAGCTTTTGCTACAATCTCGAGCACTTTGCACAGCTACTAGGTGAGCTGAGTGTGAAGGTTTATGTCTGTGTTGAATGGAAGGATGAGTTTTCTCTGCCTACCTCTGTAAGGTTCATGAAGGACCGGCCCCCTCCTCCCCCCTGAGTCACTCTGCTGGGCTGCTGAAGTGGAAAGAGCCTTTGACAAGATCTGGTTGGAGACTTAGATTTGAGGCCTTGGGAAAGTCTCTGAGCTTCAGTTACCTCCAAAGTGGCTGTGATGACACCTGCTTCTGCTTGGCTTTGCTAACTAACTTGTTAGACTTACATGAGCAAGTAGGGACAGGAGTGATTTGTGAACAGTAAAGTGCTTTGTGAACACAGGGTATCAGGAACCTGAGCTCATGTACAATCCTCTGTATGAACATGTGGATTCCTGTGTGTAAACGATATCCTTTTCCATGCTGCTTTCAGGGAATTTGATCTGATCATAAATTAGACGACCCCTCCAGCATCATCTTGTAATGATGTTGTATGTTTATGTATTGTATATATGACTTCAGTCTTTGGGGTTCCAAATGGCTAAGACTTGTTTGCTACTGAATATTTTTCCTCATATACCCCAAGTTGGTACGCAAGAAGCATGTGCTGTCCTGTTTCCAAGATGTCCTCGTGAGGCACACCTCCCTGGTCACTCCGCTGCTGGCTCAGGATCAGAGAGTCTGTATCCACTTCGTAAGAATGCTTTTTGGTGAGATTAAAAGGGAAACTTGGCATGAATATTGCATGTATATTTGTTTTGGAGGTCTTGGAGAGATGGTCGTGGAGAGATAATTTAGACTTTTTTTGAAGTAACACTAACTTATTAGCAAATTGTTTGGTCAGCATAATGAAGAAATGGTCACCTTTCTAAGATACGTGATGCCTTATATGGTTATTACAGCTGAGAAGTTAGTGAAAATGTGAAGATGAATATGGGAAATGGGTGATCTTTCAAAAAGTCTAGTCTGTTACGGTGTTTGGTCAGGGTCAGAAGGCCCAGATGAATCTGCCAACCTGGCTGTGACCCTAATTGAGTTACTTCCCTTTCTCATGCTTTAGTTTCTTCACGTGTAAAATGAGATGTATTAAGGTGTCCCTTCTTCTAATATAATTATAATACTCCTTGGAATACGCCCTTTTGGGGAGGAGAGGAGCTAACTCGTATTGAGCGCTTTTCTCTGCCAGAGGTTTTCCCGGCTTTCAACCGCTAAGGCAGTACTTTAAGGGAGAGGCGATGATCCCTACGGCTCGGGGAGGTCACAGCTAACAACTGGCAGAACTGGGATTTTAGCCCAGGTCTGTTATAGACTCCACACTGTGCCATGCTGACTCTGAATGCTTTTACACCCAGAGTGGGTCATTGAAAGTCTAGGTGTTTGGTGCTGAGGAGATCTGGGACATTGCTCAGAGCTGCTGTTAGTCTCAGACTTCACAGAGTGCCTTTATGGTTTTATTTTTCTTATAACTATTAACTTCCTCCCTCTTACCTTCTTCTCTTCCAAGGACTGTTATGCAGTGTGGAAGATGGGAGTATGGCAGACCTCTGTATTGAAGGTAAGGTGAAACTGTGTGTACTCAGCATTTCTAAAAAATATATATTTTATTGATTTTTACAGAGAGGAAGGGAGAGGGATAGAGAGCTAGAAACATCGATGAGAGAGAAACATCGATCAGCTGCCTCCTGCACACTCCCCACTGGGGATGTGCCCGCAACCAAGGTACATGCCCTTGACCGGAATCAAACCCGGGACCCTTCAGTCCAAAGGCCAATGCTCTATCCACTGAGCCAAACCGGTCAGGGCTGTACTTAGCATTTGAAGCTGGGGATACCAGCCTGAATTGAAGCTGTGGTTATTTGAGATCTTGATGAAATGTTCCAATTTAGATACAAATAATGAAAGCTCAATTAGCTGTTAGTCATTACGTCTGCATTTCTTTCTTGGGCACCTACTCTGTGCCAAGTACTGTATTAGACACTTGGAATACATAAATGGATAAGACATGGCCCTGCCACTCGGGCTGGTGTGGTAAGTGATTAGAACATCAGCCCACACATGGAAGGTTCTCAGGTTCAATTCCTGGTCAAGGGCATATACCAGGACTGCAGGTTTGATCCCTAGCCCTGGTGGAGCGAGTGCAGGAGGCAACTGATCCATGTGTCTCTCTTGAATAAATATTTCTCTCTCTCTCTTCTCTCTCTCCCTCTCTCTCTCCCCCACAATCCCCCTTCTCTCCCTACCTCCCCTTCACTCTCCCTAAAAATCAATGGAAAAAATATGCTTGGGTGAGGATTAACAAAAGACACGTTCCTGCCCTCTAAGAGTTTACAGTGTGGAGGAAAGATTGGCTGGTAAATAACAAGAGCTGACGAATGCTGTTACAAAGATGTACAGAACGCTGTTTTTATTACATTTCTGTTGGTTGGTTGGAAGTTGTCTGCACATAGGTTAGCTATGGAAATGCATGGGTTTACCTATAAAAAGCTCAATGAGAAGGAAGATAAGAACATTGGGATGGGAGAATTCTTGCAGAATGAGCAAGAACGCTATCAGTTAGGGTCTAGTCAAGAAACAAACCACACAAGTTATTTGAACAGAAGAAACAAACAAACTAATATTAACCGGGTAACTGAAGACAAAAATAGGTAGCAGTTTCAGAAAGTAGCTCCCATTCCTTGGCTGGGAAACAAAGGAAAGATTGGAATTATTAAAACTTCAAGTTTGGAGGAAGGACCGCCTATATGAAATCCAGACCTCTGAAGAGAAGATACCGAGTGGCTGCTTCTGGGTCCATGACCATCTAGCCACACAGTTAGCAGCTGTAGCTATTAGCAGCTGTAACAGACTGATCATAAGTTAGCACTTACGATCTGTACATACTTCTGACCATCTTGCAATCTAGAGGATGTGGACAAACAAACGTATCACTTGAAGCTCTGACCACTGGCAGGGAAGGGGAGATTTCACTGTTTTCCTCAAGGCCACTCTTGAGTGGGGCTGTCATCCTGAAGCCATTCGCTTCTGATGGGCGCCGGTATAGCTTGCCAAACCCTCGGCAGACCCCCAGCGCTTCACCGAGGTGGTGGGCCCTCGATGGAGATTGTAAAACTGGAGGGAGGAGGACTTGCTCCTTCCTCTCTGTTCCTGTTTGCTCCCTGCTTTCTTCCTGGTTCTGTATTGTCCTTCACCCTGGAAGTTACAGAGGCTTCGCACAGCAGCAGCTGAATTTCACTGGCCGCTTTTTCCACAGCCTCTTCTCTACCCCACTCCAAACAGCAGCGGAAGCATCATACATGATTGTATAGAAGGGTGGGTTTGGGATTGAGATGTGATTTTGTTGGCAATTACTACCAAAGGAACTCAATCATAATTCTGTTTTCTAGTATATGAGGGAGCACATTGTGAGGAAGGAAAGAAGTAGAGCTAATATAAATAGCAGTTTTCAACCTCAGCTTCACAATAGACTTACCTGGGGAACTTTAAAAATATCTACATGCCGAGGATCTTTCTCTAGAGAGTCTGATTTAAATTGGTCTTGGGCGTTAGTATTTTTTAAAGCTGCCTAAGTGATTCTAATGTGCAGCCTAATTGTGAACTGCTGATGTAAAACAGTGAAGACAGAAATTCTTTGGTTCGGATGAGCACACATGGTTTAATGAGGGAGACAGAAAAGACTAATACCAATTAGCACAAGCAAACGGCTTGGAGTGGAAGGGCTGTAGAAAGTGAACTCTGGGCTGTCTTCTGATTGGTAATGCTGTTGTGTCTGCTCAGTCCTTATCCAGCTTACAACGCAGCTGAAGTTAGAGCAGACCATTCCTTGCCTGCTGAATGAGTGCCACAAAGAGGTCAGTCAATGGCTGTGAGTACCCCTCACATATCAGAGGGTATCTGAGCCAACCCTTCTTTGAATAGATGGGAGATGAAAATCCAGAGAGGAAAAGGGCTTGCCTGAGGTCACTGAGTCAGTGGTGGAGCCGGAGCTAGGGCCGGGGTCTTTTCATCCTGCTGCTGTACTCTCTGCAGCTTCCTACCTTCCCCTTTCAATCTCCCAAATGCTACCTCCATGTGGTGAAGTCCCATCTTTCTAGCATAATCATCCATGGCCATTCTCTATGTCCTTCTAAATACAATACAGATTTCCTTGATGAATTTATCAAGGAAATAAGTTCACTGTGTCTTGGCCTAGTATTTTTATTTGGTCTGAATTGTATACAGTATTTTGTTCTGAAGGCATTTGCTTTTATCAGCATCTAAGGTAAGCACTGAGTGGGTGTGTTTAACCTGCTTTCTCCAGTATAGTCAAAGATATCAACTAAACAAGCAGCTTTTGCATTGTGTTTAAGATTTTGGAATGATCAGAATCCCTTTTTTTTTTTTTTTTGCAAAGGAAGACACATGTTCATCTTAACACCATCAAGAGCAACATGTAATTAAAAATGATATTAAATTATCATGTCACTATAATTACTCTGTATGTGATTAATATGTTAGATTGGATTTATAAGTATATATATTAGTACTTATGATGATGATGCCATTTACCCCTATGAGCACTTTCTATATGCTAGTCATTGTTGTAGGTGCTTTACATACAGTATCTCATTCAGTCTTCCCAACAACCCTATGAAGTTAATATTATTATCATTTCCCACAAGTGGAGTTAAGGGTCTTACATAAGGTGCTAGAGTTAGTAGAAAAGGTGAAATATATACTATTGACTCTCCCTGTAAAATAAAGCATATAGAGTATTCCATAGTAGTAGCTGTAGCAATGGTAATAGCAATACTTTTATTCTGCACTGAGCCAGAATTCTGCCTTTATGACGTTGCCAACTGAGAGGAATCTTTCCCCCGAAGCTTCCCAGTCCAATAGGGGAGCCAGACACTTAGCTAAAGAGGCTGAGTACTGATGGTGGGGCTCTGGTGTGGGTAGGGCCAGGTGGATTCTGTGGGAGCTGTGTCCTGACCCTAATTTATGGAGCGGAATGTGTTCGCTTTCTGTAGCTTCGTAACATGCCCTCCACGCGAGGCAGCCTGGCCACCCTGACGCTTCTCGGCAAGTTGGTGGATGCCGTCCCTGCTTTGGCCGACAGGCTTGTGATGGAGCATCGTGAGTGACCTCCGAGGAAGAGCTTCTGCTCCCCTTGCACCTGCTTTGACCACTCCCACCTGGATGGTTCATCCATTGCCTACAACTTCATTACTTTCCTCTTCTAGGCTTTGGTTTCCAGCTGCACAATGTACTCGATGTTGGCCAGTTTGAAAAAGTGCTTCTCAGCTCCGGTCTTGGGCTGTTTTGGGTGGAAACAACTAATTAAGTTGTTTTAAAACAACTAATTATTTTAAAACAACTAATTAAGTACCTAGTATGAATCTTCCTTTTGGGTGGAAGGAAGAATTAATTCTGAAATCTAGAAGCACAGTTTTCTATCAGTAAAATGCAATAAATATCTCACAGAGGACTTACCTGAGCGTAAATCATTTCACTTTTCCAAACCTTAGTTCCCCCTTTGATTAAGTGCCCAGAAATCATTTGTTGTGGCAGCCTATTGGGGATTATCATTACCCCCTCCCCCACTGAGAGCAATACTCATCGTTCCATGTAGCCATTGACATTGTGCGGTTCCACCGGCCCCTTGGTTGTTTTCTGGACAGGTGACTTGATGGAGCATCTGTTAAGAGGGTTAGTATACCCCAGCGAGGGAGTGCGAGCTTCTGTCTGCTACCTCTATGGAAAGCTGTACTCCTCACCAATAGCAGCGGAGGTGCTTTCGGGCCATTTCCGGGAGAAGCTGTGCCCTCTCTTCCTTTCCACGCTGGATGGTGCCCAGACAAAGGAGCTACAGATCAATTGCTTGGGTAAAACATAAGGCTGCAGAGGAAACAGAGAACGTGTTTGAGGCTTTGCTTGAGGACTTGAGATATAGGCTCTCCAGTGGTGGGGAAGTTGGCTGCTTTGCAAAGCAATGGGTTTGGGAGATAAGATGTGCAGGCTATGAAAGATGCGTAGTGTTGGTGTGGCATCTTAAGAATGTTGCCTTTGGAAGAAGAGGAAAGAAAGTGGGACAGCCATTTTTCTGCCTCCAGCCTTCACTGCCTATCCTGGTGCACCCTGTACTTGCTACCAAGTTCATCTTCACCCTACACAGCTTGCATCCTGTCAGATTTTCCTATTTGGAAAATCATCTATAGCTTCCTCTAGCCTCCAGGGTGATGTCCAGGTTTCTTTGCATGTTATTTGAGGCTCCTTAGGCAGGAGTTACAGGGAAAAGCATAGTCTGTGCGTGACAATCGTTTCTTTTCTCAGTTTGAGCCAAGAACTCTGTTATGAACAGTCCAGTGACACACAGTGAGCATGCATTCCAAGCCAGGCTCTGTGCTGGGCTCTGGATTATAAAAATAATCAAACCCATGCTCTGTTCTGAGGGAGCTCATAGTCCATATATGGACAATTAGAGTCTAGTGTAGTAAGTGCTATTATGGTGGTTGCACAGAAAAGGGTAGGATTCTATTTAAAATAGTACTGTAATTCTTATATACTAGAGGCCCAGTATGCGAAATCACGCACGGTGGCCCACTGCTTCTCGCAGCCCTGCCCACCTGCCCACTGCCCCACCATGCTCGCGGCCCCACCCACCCGCCCTCATGGTGACCAGTCGTTTGGTCTTTACGATCGTCATGGACATTGGCTTTTTATATATAGATAGAAAACCCTAAAAACTGGTTAAAGTAGTAAATGAATTCAGTGAAGTTGCAGGATACAAAATTAGTTGTGCTTCCACATACTAACAACAAATTATCTAAAAAAGAAATTAAGACAGCAATACCCTTTTTATAGCATTATACAAAACAAAATACCTGGGAATATCTTCGGAGACGTAGAGATGTTCCTGGGGGCTGTCTGAGGAGCTCCCTCAGGTGTCCTGTGGTGGCTCTGCTCCTCTTGCCTGACTTCCCAACCCCTTTGTTCTCCAGGTCTGCTGAGGCAGCTGCTGAAGTATGATCTCTTTGTGTCCATGATCATGAACAAATCAGCCCTGATGGAAAGTACGGACGGTGTTGAGGGGCCACCAGGAGAGACCACGCTGCCTTTGGTGCTCAAAAAGGTCCTTGTCTTATGATTCCCTGTCCCCAGGTTCAGTAACAAGGGAACGCGAATGTCCCCCGAGCCTTGTCCTCATCCACCACTCCGTCCGTCTCGGATTTACAAAGCGTTCCTTACCAGCCAAACAGCATGCTGTTAGAAGGCTCGAAGTACAGTTTTTTTCAGTTGTGAATCCTTATGTTGCATCTTCCCCTCCTCATCCGGGCTGCCCGGGAATGAAGAATACGTGCCACAGCAGAAACAGAGCTACCTCAGCTGTTTTAGGGACAAAACGCAGGCTTCTCAGCATGGTACCTAGAGCCCTCTTTCTCTGGACCCTGTTCACCCTTTCAGCCTTACTTACCTGTTTCTTCTACTCCGCAACCCAGTGCTCCAGCCATATGCAACTTCTCCCTGGTCCTGTCTACACTAGGACATCCTGTCTAGCTGTGCAAGTGCTCTTCCCCTTTGCCTTTACAGCCTTTCCTTCCTCCGTTTATGTTGATCTCTGATTCAGCTTTCAAGGCCTAGAGAGCTCCCCTGTCACCCTAGTTTTTAGGGGTAGGTAGAAGATGCCCTTAAGTCACAGCGCTTACCTCGCCATATTGTGGTTGATCAACCGGGGTTTCTTTAGGGTGGGACCTAAGTTTGGCTGTCTGTCTCCGAAGGGATCAGCACAGTGCTTGGCAGAGCTACAATCCTCATCTGCTGGCAGGAGTATCATTGGTTGACTAGATTGTGGGACTCCTGCAGGAAAGAGGAGGAGCTCTGGTCAGAAGTGAGAAAGGACACTTGGGGATAGGTGACTTAGGGGTTAAAAAGCTAGAGCAAACTGCTCCTCCTTGTTCCCCTGGGACATCTTTAGAATGGTCCCCTCAAGGCCTGTGACATCTAAAGATCAAGTCCTGTGCCTCTGAAACTACCCCCCCCCCAAAAAAAAATCTCTTTTCTCTATTTATTTTGCTGTTGCTATCCTGATGGTGAGACACATCATTTCTAGGTGATGGTTTCATGTTCTTTCAGTGCCACTTTTGTTCTATTTCTCAACTGCTGCTGTGCCTAGCGAGTCCTTTCCATAACCCATAACTGCCCTCCCTGAGCACCATCCTCATGCCTGGTGACTGGTAGTGCAAGAGGGATTCAGGGACATTTAGGTTCCTGCCCTGAGGCACTCAGGCTGTGTCTCTCTGGTCCTGTCGGGTGTAACCAGCACTTCCTGCTTCCTGTTTCTCCAGCTCCTCCTTTCCAGAGATGAGATTCTGCAGGTGGCCAGTGCCCACTGTATAACTGCAGTGCTGGTCCACTCTCCAGCAAAGTACGCCCCGGCCTTCATTCATGCTGACATCCCAGGTAGGGGACCCATTCTGACCTCTCCTCCAAGGACCCTAGAGTTCTGACTTGGTGACCCTTGAGTCAGCAGCAGCAGCAGTCTTGTTGGGGTTCGGTGATAACGCGTACTGGAGGGATGGGTTGGCGGCAGGTTCAGTTTTCCAGGACAAACTAGGAAGTAGGTCTCATGATGTCTGAATTCTCTTGCTACAGATTTCTTCTATGACCATGACCCTGAGCATTTTGTTACTGATCTTCAGAATTTGTTTGACCATCTAGGAAAACACACCCAGTGTGGGGTGGTGACAAGACTCATGCACCAGGAGGGCAAAGGGAATTAATGTTTCTCAAGGGCTTGTTATGAGCCAGGAAATATTCCCTCAGGTGCTTGTGAATGTTGCCACAGGTAGGCCCTCATATTTCCCTTTTATGGAGAAGGAAACTGAGGACCAAAGAAGGGAAATAACTGCTTTAAATTAACAAGGCTCTTCGTTGGCGGAAAAGGGATGTAAAATCAAGCCTTCCTGGTTTTAAAAACTCTCTTCTCTGCATCATGCTGCTTGCGCATCTGAGAATCAGGGGAATCTGAATTCTAGTCCCATCTCTACCACTAATAAATAATACCTCTATCTGCCTCAGTTTCTCCATCTGTTAAAAAAATGAGGTTAGACCACAATCCTGAAGGCGTTTTTCAGATTTATCTGAATTAATGGTCATGTTTCATGGAGAGGGTGTGTGAACAGATCAAGTAACAGGTGTGAGATGCTGAAGAAGTCTAAGGCCCTAGCAGTAGTTCAGGGATCATGATGACATAGCTGTCATTTATCGTTTTCTTTCCCTCTTACCACCAGAGTTCCTCTTTGAGCATCTTTCCGCTTCTAGTGAAGTGCTTATCTGGTCCAGCTACAACTGCTTGATACTTCTGGCCGAGGACCCACTCTTCTTTTCCAAGTGCCACACGGTGTACGGTTGGTGTGGGGCCCTGTACTAGCTCTGGGCTGGGAGGAAGCACTTTGAAGTTGGGTGGCCACAGCAGTGATGAGGGCCTAACCTGCATCTTGAAGGGGCTTGCTGGTTCTGATCAGTTCCATCAGCCCAGACGCATTACCAGATCCATATTCAAGCAGTACTATCCTGACAGTTCTTCAGTCCTTTCCTGTACTCCAGATACCTATCTGCCCATCTAGTTAGTCCCTACGTTTTGCTGATTCATCCTTTTTAAAAATATATTTTTATTGATTTCAGAGAGGAAGGGAGAAGGTAAGAGAGATAGAAACATCCGTGATGAGAGAGTATCATTGATTGGCTGCCTCCTGCAGGACAGGGCCCCCACTGGGGATGGAGCCTGCAACCGGGCATATGCCCTGACCAGGACTTGAACCATGACTTTCTGGTTCATAGGTCAACGTCAGCCACTGACCATGCACGGCACGTTCTGTGTTCCTCTTCTAAGCCAGGCCCTAGGCTTGGCCCTGGATACTTAGAGACACATACAGCATGGCCCCTGTCCTCTGGAAAGGGAGAGAGACATAAACACGCTGACTGGGGCCATGCTAGAGGAAAGCACAGCAGGTGTGGGAGCGCAGGAAAGACCCACAGCTCTGTCTGAGTGGGTCAGAGAAGGCTTCTCGGAGGAGTGGAGATCCAGTGTGATTCTTTGAGGAGCAATAAGAGTGTCTAGTGGGGAAGGTGCAGTTCAGTCAGTAGGTATTCACTAAGTATTTTGAGTGCCAGGGCCTGTGCTTTGGCTTGTGCTGGGTTTCAGGGAGACAGAGATAAATCGATAAGGGTCTGCCCTCAAGATCTCACTGTCTTGTTCCATCAGCTCAACCTTGTCAGGGTGCCTCCTCAAGGGGCTGCTAACAAACATGTGCTGTGCAGAGCCTCTCACTTCTCCTGGGCAGTCAGTGAAGGAACGGCCATGCACTGATCCCTGCCTCTGCCATGTTATTCTGAGGTAGGGATCGAGTCCGTGGTGAGGAGCCTGCAGGGAAGCCTGAGGATGAACAACACAGAGCTGCACAAGCAGGGCATGCTGCTGTTTGCTGAGATCCTGACTCGGTGAGCACAGCAGTGGAGAAGGAAAGAAGTGAAGTGTTTATTTCTGGTGGGGTCAGTGATAGTTCACTCACTTGTTCCTCATTCACCACTTCTCAGACAGCCAGAGGAGATCAAGCTGTTCACAAGCTCAGCCATGTGCAGAGATGCTGGCCGTGCCCTCCAACAGGCAGTGAGCAGCCCTGTGCTGGAGGTGGCCATGGAGGCGGTGAAGGCTATTTCTGCCTTTCTGAGGTGAGAGACCCGG
>PVJC01025178.1:0-24929 GCA_004026665.1 Murina feae | reverse complement strand
CCTGCTCCAAGCCTCCACAGTGTGCCTGGTGGCAGGTCCCCAGCAGGTAGACACACACAGGAGGACTGCTCCGAGCCTCAGATGCAGCTGGGGGCAGGTCCTCAGTGGCCACACACACACACACACACACACACACACACAAAAGGCGCCTGGCAGACTGGGGCCATCATAGGACATCCACTGAGGGGTCCCAGACTGTCAGAGGGCACAGGCCGGGCTGAGGGACTCCCTCCACCCCGATTGCACAAATTTTTGTGCACCCGGCCCCTAGTAAAGATATAAGATAAATTAACCTACAAAGGGTTAAACCCAAGATGCAGTACTATAGTAAGTGCCTTTGAATTTTATATTATATGTATTTTTCTATTTTTAGGACATCCTCCTTTTTTCTTTTAGGAATAGGAGTATAAAATTAGACATAAATTTTATTAGCTACATGCCTATGAACATTATACTCACCTTGGTCTCCTAATTTCCATGAGTAGAATAATACCAACTTCACAAGGTTACTGAAAAGATAAACACTAAGCATTGGGCCCATCAATCAAAAAAGAACAGTTGTTGTTTTCACTATTGTACTTGCAGGTTTCTATAGTGACACTGGCTTCATAGAATAATGGAATTGTAGAGGCCCACCCAGACTAATCTCTAGAACATGCAGGAATTTCTTCCACAGCGCGCTTCCAAGTGAATAATTATTTTAAGAGAAATTGTCATGTGGAAGGAGAATGTGTATTCTGTTTTGCTCGAGATAGCAGAACTAAAAAGAGTCAGGAAAAGTTTCACCAAATATAATTCTATTTAAACCCAAATGAAGAATAATCTGATGACCAGAGTTGACAATCAATGAACTGGGTGGTTTAGGAAAACAGTGAGTTCTCATCATGACCCATGTTCAAGCCTGAAGCTTTGAAGCTGTCTAGTATTAGGTCAGGACGGTAGAAGGGGTTACAGGGTTCTGTGATCAAAAGTGATATAAGCTCTGGCCAGTGTTGCTCAATGGGACAGCACAGGCCTTGCACACTGAAGGGTGGAAGGTTCAATTCCTAGTCGAGGGCATGTACCTGGGTTGCAGGTTGTACTTGGGGCAGGCAACCGATCAATGTGTCTGTTGCACATTGATGTTCCTCTCTTCCTCTCTCTTCCCCTCTCTCCCTTCCACTCTTTCTAAATATCATTGGGAAAAATATCCTCGGGTGAGGATTAACAAATGTTTTTAAGTGATATAAGATGACACAGACATACTGGCATTTAACTTTGGTTTTATTTTCCTTCCTGAAATATATGGGCAAGACCAAACTCATCGGTTTAAGATCAAGATTGATTCTCCAGATTTAACTTCTTATAAAGTCCAAACAGCTTCATATCATAAAATAATCGTTTACTCCCTGCTTTCTTTCTCCATTCTTTCATCCTTATGATATCACTCCTTGAATCTTCCATGACATTCATATTGAATGGCTTAAAATTCCCCAAATTAATCAGACTATTTCATACCTTTGTGTGTTTGCTGGGGTTTTTCTACCTAAATCTTCTGTGCCCTTTCTTCCCTGTTCACCCAGAAATAGCCACTCATTGTAACTCAACCGAAAGCCCCTCTTAAACATGAAGCCTTTCCTGACTCCTTACCAAGTGGAAATGAGCATGAAAGGATGGGGACAGAAACTGAACAAAATCAACAAACAAAGTGTGTTTGGAAAGAAAGTGAGAGGCAGGTTCTGGAGAAACAGCCTGAGTTAGATAATGTAGAGCAGCAGCTCGTTCTGGGAACTCTGGGGCTTCAGGTGACCTACTTATTTTGTACCCACAGTATCCAGCACCCTGCCTACACACCAATTAAAGAATAACAAGTCACTCTCAAGTTTCCTCACCCTTCCAATAGAAGTGAGGAACTTCACAAGGTTTTTTTGCTGTTGTTTAGAGATTAATTTCAATTAGTTTGACTAAAGGAGAGAACTGAGAAGACATGGTATTAATAGATGAGATACTTTTTGTCTCCAGGAAAAAAAGGCAGAAGAGCAGAAAAAAAATAATTTTCCCTATGTCTTTCTAGATTCTTGGCTGAGATCCTCTATAATAAAAGACAGATAACAGGGGGGAAAATAAACAGAAATGTCATAACATGTACACATCCTGTATACATGTAAGAGACTCAGGAACACTAACTCCCCCAAATGGCCAAAGTCAACACCTTAAATACTATTCCAGCTAAAGACAAAAGGAGATGTTGGGCACATGGTAGGGATCAGTTATGGGAGGTTATCAGAAAAGTGAGAGTAAACAAAGGATAGGTTGTCGGGCGGATGTAACTCCTTGCCTTCTCCAGTATAAGACTTTCCAGTGATTTAGCCATCATCCTCTCCCTGATGGAAACAAGAGGGCACCCTTACCAAGGCAGCATTCGCTTATAAATGTCACTGTCTCTTACAACAGAGTAACTTCAACTCAGTTTCAGAGCCTCTCCTGTGTCTGCTGTTTCTTAAAAATAATCAGCCTAAAATAATCTTCATGCCAAAGACATAAAGAATTTGGGGGCCAAATTCTGCTCCCCTTTTGAATGTTTTGCTCTACAGACAATTTCTTATTTAAGTTACAAGTTGCTATATTGGAGAATTCTTTCTTTTTAAGATTAATGTATATTTTAATTTTTATTATAGGATTAATTGGATGTGAGAGAAGGAAACAACTTTATTATGGGGCAAGAGTAGAGTTATTAGCACTTTATCCATTTCCTCATTTATTCATACAAAAACTAAGTGCCTTCCTTAAACCAGCACCAAGCAAGACTTTGGAAACACAAATGGAGGACAAAACAGAGCTCTTCCTTCTGGGTGCATAACATAGGGAAAAGGACACACATTAATCAAATAACTGCACTTTATTTTTACATAAATCTATAAGGCATTTACTGAATGTCTGCTAATACTTCTTCATACTAAACTCTATGGCCTACTGTTACTATTCTTGGATTATGCTGGTACAAAGTAGAGAGAAGCTCTCAGCCTTAGGTGAGTGGAATGGTTTCCTCTCATTTATTCAAGGCCTGTCATTGGAGCTTGTGTTTTGGTTTTACTTAAGTCTGGATTTCAATTCTCTTTCTGTTGCTTTGGGTTTGTTCCTTACCCTGCCCTTCTTACTCTACCAACCTCCTCTCATGCCATTCTCCTCCTCCTTCACTACGCGTTGGTCACAAGCCATTCTTCAGTTCCTGATGAAGCCCTTAAAACACTCAGGAGGCTTGAGATTCTGTCCCTGTGTAGTGTTCCACTCAAGTGAGCACCATCCAGCAAAAGTAACTTTAAAATTACGTGTATTTATCAAATTTATAAGACCAGCGGATTGCTCCATTGATAATTCATGACAAAGCTTAGAAATTATGTTCACCTCTGCATATACACATGCAAATATGTATCCACAACCCTCCAAAGAAATATTTGCTTTCAAATGCCTCCTTTCCTTTAACTTACAAGTCTGTTCCAAGTCCCTCTCAACCTTCCTACTCATGATCCGTCTTATTGCCCCTTTTCCCTCACAGGAATCTATGAATTGCTTTCCTCTTTGTCAATGACTTGCCTTTTGCAGTGAAAATCAACCCAGAAATCTCTGGGCTTCTTACCACATTCATTCATTGCTGAAATCCAGCGTACACAACCCTCTTCCCTTTGAGATTTGTCTCTCTTGTTAAGAGGGGAAGAATCTGTGATTTCTCACCTTGTTATCTCTACTTTTTTTTTTTTTTCCTGTCACACTCATGTGGGCAAAGCTATTTGAAGTTGTACTTTCTTCTTTCCATCTGGAAGTCATATACCTTGTCTTCACCTCACCATTCTAATTAACTTCAAGCTGGACCGCAAATGGAATCTAAATGTAATCTTCCCCTAAAAATTATTCCTAGAGGCTTTAGCTATAGTTAACTATTAAAAGATAACTATTAACTCATGGCACTTTGTAACTTTTTTACATAGCACTTAAAATAATATGGCTATGTGGTGATGAAACCCTGATAATCTCCCCTTCCCCCCTTTCTAGGAGGTAGCCAGGGCCACACATTGTGACACTCCAGGGGGCTGCCAGCCATTCATATTATATTCCAAGTGAATGAATCTGTAATAGATAAATTGCATCCCACCAGTTAAAAAGGCAAGGAAGACTTTATTCAAGATAATTGCAATAGAGGAAAATATTTTAAAAATGCTCCTATTGAAAGAAAAGGCAGGGGAGTTTTTTACCACTAGGGTGAGCTGGTAAAAAATGCTGGAGGACATTAAGAGAGGAGGGAGGTTGGTGAAAGTTATTAGGCCATCTGCCTTTGCTAACTGACACTTATGGAAGTTAAGTTCTTACCCTGCCACAGGGTATAGGGGCTGTATCTTTCTTGATGACTAGATTTCAAAGGGATGGCTCCTATACAGCACAATGACACAGAATAGATAATCAATAAACGTTGAATTCATGAGTGAATCCATTTATATTAGGGATGGTATAATAATACTACCACCTACTACTGCTATGAAGCCCATTTTGGATATTGCACCTAAAGAACTCAGAATAAGGACTAAAACATAGTGTTCAGTAAAATATATACATATTTGCATCAAAACAACTTTAAAAGAATGAGGTAGAAAGACTGAAATTTCCTATCTAGACTCCACCCAAAATGTTAAATTTGATCAAATAATTGAATCCACACCCCCTTCCCTGGGAACTGACCTTTAGACCACTTCACAACAGACATTCCCTTTTGCTTAGACCACATTTCACTTGCTAAGAAAACATTCCACTTACTAAGACCATTCTCTTTCTCCTCAGGACCTGCCCAGAAAATTTTCCACCCAGAAAAAGCCTACATGGAGTCCTTTAAAAACCTATGACTCCCCATCTTTGGATGCTGGTGACTTTTTGGGGCTCAGCCCATCTGGAATCCAAATGACCTAGTAAATTTATAATCCCCACTTTGGCTTCATGTGTTTCTCCTTCCATGACCCTAACTTATCCTACCCTTTCAAACAAGGCATTTGATTATAATATGGATGATGTTTTAAGTTATCTTGAAAAGATCATTCAGCAAATTTTGTTTACTGGAAAACATCATACATCAAATCAAAATGCATTATTAAAGCAAGTGTGTAATAAAGTGGGTGCTGGATGATGGAAATCTAGATATTTCCAGAGGAAAGCCACAAAGTTGTTTTTTAATCAAACAAAGGTCAAAGAGCTTATTTTTTATTGAATTATAGGATTTGTAACCCAGATTGAGGGTTGAGCTACAGACATTATTTATCTTCCATTTAGCAAAATGTTTGATTCATTAGCTCATGAAATGTTAATTACTCATTTATTTTAAATTAGTTTGAATAAGAGCTCCCCGTGGGCTGAGAGTTGTCTAAATTCTACAGCAAATATTAAAATATGCCACATGTGCACTGCAGCATTTCCACCACACTGCATAGTGAAGACATCTAAGATTCATTTTACTAATTACCATTGGTCCTGAAGGAGTTTCCCTGATGCAATAAGAAGTTGGTTTGCATGGCTAGAATCTCATTTTTATAAACATTATTAAATGAGCACTCTTTGTATTAAAGCTGCTTCCACATCCAATTTAATAACCACTCTACTACTTCTTGTACTGTAGCCACCGATAAAGTGGCAATCAGCAGAGTGGTTATGAGTCCATGTCCAATTCAAGCTCTACCCCTCACTAGCAAGGTGACCTGGAGCAAGTATTACCCTACCTGAGACTCAGTTTTCTTGTCTCTAAATATCGATAATGACACACTAACCTCACAGGAGTATTTGAGGGCTTATTGTGATACTTATAACCATGCCTGGAACATAATGATTGTCCACAAAGTATTAGCTATTATTCTGCTAAAGAAATTCTACTGTTGAGTAAGCCTGTCCTCCCACCTCAGTGCAGTAAGCAGTTGGATGAAGTTTGTTCAGCAAAGTCATTCTTCCTTTGGAAAATAGACATTTTCATTAAAACTTAATGCTCTGACTCTTTTACCAGATGAAGGGATGCTGTTTTTCTTCTAGGGCATGCGTGGTTTCTTCTTCAGAAGACATGCTTAAGCTCTCAAACCTTGTGCCCTTCATCTGCCCGACTACATGTTTCAGAAACCCAATCCCTGTCCTAATAGCCTCAATGAATTCTCTCCTGATTACTCCAAGCAAGGATAAATTCTCTCTCCTATGCACACTAGTATTTAGCCTATTACTTAGACTGCATGCTGGTATTAATTATGTCCTGGCTTATGCCAGCATTTGCATTGGTTTATTCTAAAGACACAGCATTTTAAGAGCACACACCTCACCTCTCCAACTCTCTTACAGCTCAAAAGTGGGATTGAGTAATATAGTTCTCAGAAATTCTCAACACCTGACACAGAGCTATCTTTTGTTATAGAAATCCAGCCAAGAACCTAAAAGGGTAAAAGAAAATAGATATTCCCTCCCCTGTAGACTCCACCAGGGGCATCTGCTATGCCTGCCTCACACTCATGTGTCAGACATCTCCTAGGGCCCTTTGTCTGGAACATTCACTAATCTTCTGACTCAAACTGGAGACTAACTTGTGCCTGCATTGAAGCTATTTTGTACGTGGTTTCTGTTTAAAATTTAAGAACAGTTCATGCGGCAATGCCACTCTCCCAGCCATCCTTAGCCAAGCTCCGTATTGTACTTCAGTCCTGATGCCTCCCAATCAGAATGTGCCTCTACTCACCTGCTTTCCAACCACTCACAAGTATTTCCTCCCCTGGCTCTTGTTTGAGAGCTATTTCCCCAGAAGCTCTATTATGTTCAAAGCTGCTGATTTTCCAAAATCTCTGGATTGGGAGGTGATAAAAAACCTCTCTGCTCCTCAGTGCTTTTCCAGTTCATTTTGCCTCTACTCTCCTGTATCATCCCCACTCCTCTGCCCTCAGCTATCTGGCCACCCTACCCCCTTCTCTCACCTGGTCTATTTCACTTTCTGATTTCCTAGTCACTCCACCCAAATTAATTGAAAACCTTTGCATCTGGCTCACATTTTTTCTCTAACTGTTAAATACTTAAACCTAAGTGGTCATTTCTATGGAAACATTTTATTCAATGTAATATTTTTAAGATTTTTCAAAAGATATGAAACTATTTTTTTTATTGATCAGCACTCCATAATGTCAACAGGGAGAGCAAATAAACCACACAGGGTCATTAATACTTTAAGCCTTATTAGATGCAGGGAAATGCAGCTTTACAGTCACCTGTAAGTACAAACAAACAAAAAAATTCCAGGGCGTCTCTGCCTGCTCTGTGCCGCAAGCCTTTGGTACTCAGACCAGAGGACAGAAGACTAACAATTCCCCATGAGTCAGAACACAGGAGGGGAAGGACAGAAATGCAGTGCAGAGAAAATCATATTCCTAAAGAAAATGCTCAACAATAAATCATAGATTACTGAATATATGTCAGAACTTGGTTGTGGATCGAATTGACCACAAGAAAGGAACTTGATAATATAGAGGACAAGAAGTGGCAGCTTCAAAGATGCATTGCTTCTGAAACAGAATCAGATAAGTGTCATCTTTGGAAATGAAACAGTAAAAGGAAAATAGAAAATAAGAGGGCAAAAATAAGAATCTTATAGAAATGAAAGAGAAACATGATAATCTATTTAAAGATGAGATCCAACCAAAGATAACTGGGAAAATTTTAACAAAGCAATTAATAATAATTATTTCATGAATATTTCATACTTTCATGAATATATTACATTATCCACTCAGGAGTATTTCATTTCTTTTAGCTAAGAGTAAAGCAAGGATGAGGTTATGGGTAGAATGTATATATGTATGTATGTATGTATGTATGTATGTACATATGTGTATGGGTGTTTTTATTGGCATGTATGCATGTATGTATGTATATTTATACACATGCACATATTTCCTAGTCTGTTTGCTGCAAGGTACAAAAAGCAATGATACTCTAATAGAAATGGGCACATCTCTTACTCAGGTCTTAGTCTCTAGTACTATCTTCCATTATAGGACCAAGGTCTTCTCAGCGAGGCCGTTTTCAAACTAGGGCAGGCTAAGTTCAAGATAGACACAAGCTTAAAGCATCTTGTTATGACAGAAAGTAGAGACATAATCAAATTATATAAATAAATACAATATAAATGTTATGTATATGGAGTAAGAGAAAGTACATTATAAAGCAGATGGTAAAATACTAACAATAGATAAACCTGTAAAAACATGCACCTCTTTTGTAAGTTTGAAATTGTTTCTAAGTAAAAAATTTAAATATTTAAAAAGAAACAGGCACTTTAAAGTTTACTAAGAACCTCAACTTCCTACTTGTAGGAGAAGTTAATATTTTTTAAAAGGCTGAATAAGATGCACAAGCTCCTATTTGATTTCATATATGCATTGTAAAATGTCTGTAGGTCAACTGTGAAGGAGAAAAATAACAATAGATGTTATGTGCTAATTGAGGACTGGATTGATTATCAGGATGATTGTAAGAAATACTGATAATTATACTTGAAGGTAGTTTCTCTGTCAATGTCTCTTTTGCTACCCATTTTCTTCAATATCAATGGCAAGAACCCTCAGTCTGTGAAAAAGATGACAGGAATTCAGTCAGAAAATGTCACTAACTTCTCTGACACTAGAATTGAGATTTGACCCTCGCCCCCCCCCCCAAAAAAAAAGTGGTTTTCAATATCTTAACCTGAGATATGCATAAGAAATGTCCTTGTAGGTCATAAATCCTTTTTAAAAAATCAGTGTGCCAAATCAGAACTGAATTCTTTCATATTTGTGTGTTGTTTCCATCAACTTTCCTTTTAATGGTAAACTGTATTTTCTTGCAAAATACTAAATCCTTCAAAGATTCTTTATGAAATATTTTAAACCACTCAGCATACCATGCAATCTTGGCATTTTTTTTCAGAGTTTTGTACATACAAAAAGTTCCTTATTCTCAGATCTGTATGCCAAAGGGTTTCTTACCCTCAGAACAGCAATTATGCTCTGTCATGTTAAAATGGCTAGAATCATGCATTAGCTGAATATGAGTTTCTCCTTGACAGCCATCTTACTCTATGATTAATCAACTTTTGTAGATTATAATGTGTATAATTAGAAAGGACAGGCACACGGGCCAAACCTTAGGACTCCTTTTATAATTCTCCTGAGTTGCTCTTTACAACTGCCTTCATGTTATTTAGTGGTTCCTCTTATCTGATGTGTTTGAACTTCAAGATAACATTGACTTAGGTGGTTCAAACATCTAAGGATAGCTCACGTTGGAGACACCATCATTCTACAGAATCTTGAAGCAATGAAAAGTTTCTGCAGGCTCGTTTTAGGTTACTTTTTCTTTCTGTTAAGTAGATAGTACATGCTGTTTATTCCCAACAATTTAAAAGATAAATTTCAAACAGTACAGAAATTGCTTCCCTGTCCAAACCCCTCTTGCAACTGTCTACCAGTTCACAGGGTTTAAACTGGTCATTGATAAGGAGCCAGTTGCTGCTTCAGATATTTAATACAGTTGACCTTGAACAACACTGGGGTTAGGTGTGCAGCTGAAAATCCTCACATACCTTTTGACTCCCTCAGAACCTAAGTTGTTCCATGGTATCTGCAGGGGATTGGTTCTGGGACCTCCTTCAGGTACCAAAATCCAAGGATGCTCAAGTCCCTATATAAAATGGTTTAGATAAATGCAGACAGTCAGCCTCTGCATCCTTGGGCTCCCAATCATGGATAGAAAACTGTACAGGTCTTTATTTTTAAGAAATGCATATAAGTGAACTTGCACAGATAAAATCCATGTTATTCAAGAATCAACTACAGCCCTAGCTGGTTTGGCTCAGTGGATAGAGCGTTGGCCTGCAGACTGAAAGGTCCCAGGTTCGATTCCAGTCAAGGGCATGTACCTTGGTTGCGGGCACATCCCCAGTAGGGAGTGTGAAGGAAGCTGCCGCTGATCGATGTTTCTCTCTCATTGATGTTTCTAACTCTTTATCCTTCTCCCTTCCTCTCTGTAAAAAATCAATAAAATATATATTTTAAAAAAAGAATCAACTACAACTAATCAACTACTTGTAGTTTCTAAATAATTAGAAAAAATAAACAAATTTTCTTGAGACTTGAATATGAGGAACTAGGACATGGTATATTCTTGGTAATTTGCACAGCCTTCTGAGCTGTTTAAACTGCCGATCATCTCAGAAGAAGAGAAAAAGCAATTAGAAAACTTTCCAGATGTCATTTTAAAAATGGCATTTGACAGCAGTGCATGTTTTGAAGCTAAGATGTACTCATTGACAATCAATTATAAAGTGTGTCTTCTAGACACATAATAAGAAAACTCTTTAAAACCAGCTTGTATAATTATAAAGACAAAAGGATGGTGATGCTAATCTCATAGCCTGCCTCTAAACATATGCATTTCTAAGCATTTCTAACTGTAGGGAGGTGATTTTCTATCCTAATATTTCTCAAACTAAGTTTACAGAAACACCTATTATATTGAACAAAAAGTTCAATATAAACTTTAGCAATAAGAAATATTAAATCATTGTAATGCTAAACAATACTGTACACTTAATTACCTTATACTAAAGTTCCAATTTGCATAATACCTTTTGAATATTTAAGACACAGAGAATTATTGAGGTTAAAGAGAAACTTATTCAACTCTGTTTAAATAAGAATAAACCTATTATCCTTGTGTAAAGGCATCTTTGGTACAAGTTCTAAATCGTATGACCCCCTTGACTCCTACTTCACCACATCAGGTTAAATCAACATCTTATATAGAGAAGTTCAGTCCTAATGATCCCAAAGTTTCCAATGAAATCTGAAGTCATTAAAAATCCTTCCTTATAGTGGATTCCTAATAATAATAAGCACCCCTCTTCTTTTGATTTTCATAGGTGTGGCCATCATGACCGGGCCTCGTCTTGTAGAAATCTTACCTCTTTCTTTGTCAGTTAGGGCAGCCTTAAGCATGGAAGTCACAAGCCTCCCACAACAGTGGCATAAATGATCAGTTCCTGTGCTCCCAAACCCACTACCACATTTACACCCAGGCCACAGAGCATCCTAGGAGCTGATCTCAGCCAATGACTGATCTCAGCAGGGATAAGCAGACAGGTCCCATACTAGAAGACATGGGTCTTTGAATCTAGAATTTTCTGATGACCTTGCAGAAACCACAGTAGAATACACAACAAGCTAACTAGGGCACTTGTACCACCTTTCTTTCATTCTCTCTTACACTTGGTCAAATTTGTAATGTGGTCTCAAGGCTTTTTCTATTTTCTCTTATCCCCTCCCCATTTTTCTTGATAATTTCTCCCTAACAAAATTCTTGCATATTTAATCTCATCTTGGCATCTGCTTCTCACAGAACCTGGACTAGCAAGAGTGGTACCAGGAGTGGTTCCAGGAAACAGGCAGTAAAATGAATATTTAGGACTGGCTCACCCACCAACTGGAAGATAAAGAGAACTCCCATTCTGGTTAGTAAGAGGTGCAGATAGCTCCTGACACAAGATGGCAGCTTACTTGTTAAAGATTTCACGGATGGTGATCTCAGAAGATTTATGGTTGGAGTGGAATTCTGTGCCAGATGCAATGATGGAGGCATTTGAACATTAGCGGAACAAGATCTACAAAAAGAGCCAAATTGGCTGCTGACTTTAAAGTTGTACCGATGCCATACAGAAAGATAATGAGAGCCTGATGGTCTATCAATAAGATTTAATAGCTAAGTGTGGGAGCTTCTGTGATAGTTTACAAAGCATTTCTTGTTTCCTGCAGTGGAAGGACAGACAGTGCACAGCAAACTAAAGACCAAATTGTTTCTGTTGCAGAGCTCCAACCGTCAAGGCAATCAAATGCTCAGTCAAGGCAGTTCTATACGTGACGGTCAGGGACCTGGTGGGAAATCCCCAGGCCCAAAATATGGGATGGAAACATCTAGATGGAAACCTTTGAAGATACATGCTCTGCCAAATACCCTAGACTCTCTGGGCTCACAGAGGTGGACCAAACTTCCTCAGTAGAAGCTTCCATTTCTGCCATCCTGGAAAATGCTAAAGAAACCCCTCCCCCGCAAAGCAATAGGTGGCTCCTGAGATCCAACTATTCCTGCTTCGATTTCAGCTTGCAAGGCTAACAACTAGGATTAAATTCCAACCAAACCCATGCTAGGAACCTCTAAGCTATATACCTTTTTTAAAAAATGCAAAAAATCTAGCCATACATACTAGCAGGAACCAGGGTTATGCTCCTGGGCTTGGATTTTGAATGTACAGTATGAAGAGGTGGGCATATCAGACTAGGTCACAGGAATTCCAATGTGAGAGCCCTTTTCAGAATACAGGACCCAAGAAGGCAGGGAAATCTTGCCACTAGAGTGGTTCTCAGAAGCCTGGGTAAGCTGAAAGAAGTGAAATAGAAATGCCTCGCCTCCTCTGGCAGAGGTAGAGGGAGGAATAAAGAGGCTGAGGAACGTGGCATTGCAGTGGATATGCTAAGTAAGGCCACATGACCCACAGGATATTCTGTTCCAGAGGAGAACCCAAAGGACAATGCATTGACCAAGGCCATCAGGAATTCATGGGTGAGAGGATACCAGCATTCCTAACAAGGTTCATGATAGCTATCTCATACAGGCAGGAGTCCCAGGACCTAGGATGGTAGGTCACAATGTTGGGCTCATTAACACTCATGGCAGTCATGGTTCTTGCAATAGCTGAGGCCAGGTAGTGGGGTGATTTCCAGAATTCATGAGGCCATAATCAGCATAAGGACCAGCAAGATGAGAGGAGTAGCCAAAGAGGATAATCTTCAAGGGACATAGAGTTTATTGCTAAATAGGTAGGCATCTGACAACCTGCTTGCAGTGAGTGAAGATGATCACCCAAAAAAAGTCAAGATCCCTTTTTTAGTTCCCATATAGGACCAAGACTAAAATAGCATGCAAGTTCCTAGGAGAAAGGACCCTGACCACCCTGACAAGCTTAAACTCTGACAATCCCCACTCTCTCCACAAAAGAACATATTTAATGGGTGACTGAACACTAGGGAAGGTGGAATAAACAAATATTTTGAGGGTTAAGGGGCACAGGTTCTGAATTTACATTGATTCCAGAGAGTAAAGCACCACCATTTCTCATCCTCAGAATGGGAGCTTAGTGGAAGACAAGTGGAGTGATGACTAAAGTCCAATTCTGTTCTATTTATGTATTTGATACTTGAGGAAATGACAAATTGATGAGCCTATGGGAAGAGAAGGGGACCCAGTCGAGGAGAGAGAAATTCCTCAGAGGCAAAGAGGTCCGGGGTAGATACATGAATGGACATATGAGAGTGAGCATCAAGTGAAGATTTCTATATCACATATTAATGTCCATCCATAAATATCCACCATGGAAAAGGTACTGAACAGTCATATGAGTGACTGGGGATACCAAGGTCAGTGAGACTGCCCAGCAGCCAAGGATGCTTACGCACAACCTTCCTTCCCTGTCCTTCACTCAGGGTCACACTTGCACTGCCCTTTAAAGCTCATCCAGCCTTCTCAGCCTGCCTTCATATTTTCTCTAGCAGCTGCTTCACCTAATAAAAGGTTTGCATGTTTAATCCAATCTTGAATCCACTCTTGGAGGGTTCAGTCTGACATAATTACCCTTTCCTTTCCTGCTTCTAGCCTCCATAACAAAGTCTCTTTAATCTCTCCTATATTAAATGCCTCCCTATTATTATGCATGCAGATTTTCTCTGGTGCCTCTGAAAAAGCACCCCAATTTTGCCAGGTTTGATGAGGTTCACTCCCAGCTTCCCGTGAAAAGGACTCCAGCAAGAATTCCACATCGCGGCTGGATATCACTTCTGCTTCTCTTGAAAGGAAATGCCATGAACCTTTAACAAGATTTCTGTTAATGCATGAGCTCTTCAAATGCTCTCACATTGTTCTTGTTCTTTTCCTCCTCCCTCCTCCTTCATCATATTTTTAACTTGTGAGATCCTGCTGGCACCTTTAAGCTTTATCTCCCTAGTGAAAAACCATCACATCAGCAACATTAAATCAGACTTTTTGAGCAGCACACTTTATCTTGCTAACTATATAAAAACAAATCTGTGGTTAAGCATAGATCTGTGAACCAGGAGGTCATGGTTCCATTCCTAGTCTGGGCATAAGCCTGAGTTGAGGACTGAATCCCCAGTGGGGGGCCTGCAGGAGGCAGCCCATTAATGATTCCCTCCCATCATTCATGTTTCTCTCTCTCTCTCCTTCCCCTTTCCTCTCTGAGATCAATGAAAAAAATATTTTTAAAAAACAGCAAGATGACAGAAAACATAATAGTAACAAAAAATTTTTTATTCTTACAGTCCTAGCTCCACTCCCCACCCCCACCCCCTTTCTATTGCCTTCACTATCAATCTTGCTTATTGCTTGATTTTTTTGAAGCACTGTAATGTTTGTGAATGTTAGAGAGATGCAGATTAAGGTAAAAGTTTTAAAGAAAAGCTGAATTAAAGTTACATTTCATTTTGATTTTTAAGTAGTTCTGTTATCTCTGAACTTTCAAATAACCCTTTGTGCAAAAGACAAACCCCATGTAAGTGTCCTTCACACAAAGAGAGAAAATGCCCCTGAAGTTCCTGAAAGCGCTGTAGTCACCAGTGACTTCAAAGTCAACCCCTACAAGTGAGTGAGAGCCCCATGGTGGTCAGGTGTAACA
Source organism: Murina feae (assembly GCA_004026665.1). Lineage (NCBI taxonomy): Eukaryota > Metazoa > Chordata > Mammalia > Chiroptera > Vespertilionidae > Murina > Murina feae. The sequence continues at coordinate 10,174 of PVJC01025178.1, read as the reverse complement.
CGCAAATTGCTGAGGCGGAGCTCTTTCCACAGTCAGAGAACCCTTTGAAATATTTCCTACTGAGAAACACTGCAAGATTTAAAACTCCTGAGCTCACCCTGCTTCTCTATAAAATATACTGGGCTGACTCAGTCGGTGCTAAGAGTGTGTTTGTTTTCATCAATGATGACAATTAATTATAAATAACAGATGTTAACTGTGAATCTGAAATGCCATTCAGCATTTAATTTATTGAAAAGAAGTTATTTTCCTAAAAGTTAAATTCTCTACTATGTTCTGACTTTAGATGGAAAACAAAATTTTTAGGACAACAAAAATGTATTATGCAACTGTCTGGGAGTTAGAAGTCTTCTATACTTTACAAGTCTTGTATTACTTTGACATGTGAATGGACATATGTGTGTGAGCATCAAGTGAAGGCATATTTAGAAGCTTGTTTAATCTATGATCCAGCCAAGTTTACCTAATTATAAATTTTATTGTAATGAACTTCTAGCACATTTCTAAAACAGCAAATGATTTGGTTCTACTTGATCTTTTCTTGGGATGCAAAACAATGTATCTTTGTGGGTTTTTTAATAATTTATATTTTTTATTGGTTTCAGAGAGGAAGAAAGGAAAGACAGAAACATCAAGGATGAGAGAGAATCATTGATTGGCTGCCTCCTGCACACATCCTACTGGGGACTGAGCCCACAACTGGGGCATGTGCCATGACTGGAATCTGTGACCTTCTGGTTCAGAGGTGGATGCTCAACCACAGAGCCATGCCAGGTGGTACCTGGTTTATCTCAGATTATAATAGGTCAGTATAGTGAGTCAACTCCTATTTCACTAGGAGGGGAAGAGAAAGACCAACCTGTTTTGTTTAATTATGTTACATGAGTTTACTCAATTTGGGAGTTGACTGCTAATTTGCTGATGCCATTGGCCAATGTATTTAATGTCTATGCAACTCTGAGATGTAAGGATTATCACCTCTCTATCTAGAAAGAAAAGAAAGTTTCTTGGTGGTCATGAGTCTACCTTTCTGCTTTTCCATGCCAGGTTTTTTGGACTTCTCTGGAAATTTTGGCAACTGAAGATAGATCCAAAAATTAAAGAATGAAAATTTCACTCACACATGGGATATAAACAAAAAGCAAGAAATGAACAAACAAAATAAAACAAAACAACAACAACACCTCATAGCTGCAGACAGCAGAATGGTGATTACCAGAGGGGAAGGGGTTGGGGTATAACAAAGAAGGTAAATGGAGACAAATATATGGTGATGAAAGGAGACTATATTTTGGGTGGTGGGCACACAATGGAGTATACAGATATATACCTGAAACTTATAACATTATTAATGTTACTTCAGTATATTTAATTAAAAAATAAAATTTAATAAGTTTATGAGGGAATGTTATCTGTAGTATTTTAGGCACTACGCTTGAATTCTTGCCTTTAATAAGTAATAAGTCACATTTTAAGTAACATAATAAGTAACAAATCTATGAAGAGGTTTCAAATATAAGAAGGAGAAAGCAGAATCTATTTCAATTTATTTTACTCCCTGCTGTCCAAAATTCTTTTTAGGAACTTTATAAATATTTAAAACCACCAACATGTAAATGTAATAGAAGAACACGTGATAGAGAATATGAAAATCCCCCCTTTAATTTGTGAGGTGGTTTCTTTTTCTCTGGTGTATTGATTGACACAGCTTAGAAAAGAAGGTTTTCTATTTGCTTATTCTGGTAGTGTTAGTGATTGGCAACTGATATACTTTTGATACCATTGTAATAACCTGATTATTATTTAACAAGGAAGGAGTGAAAGGGAGGACCAAATAGTATAGGCATGCCATTTACCCGGCTTTGCCAAAAAGCTGCATTTAACATTCTCCAAGTGCGGGAAAGGGACTAGAAAAAGGCAGTTTAGACACAAGCCCAGTATGGACTGAGTGGTGGGAACAGGCTTGCCTGTCAGTCACACCTGGAACAGGTAATTGGCCAGGATGGTTGAGGCTACTGAAAGTGTGTGGAATCTAAATATGTAAACTTGCAAAGAAAGGAAGTTCTCTCTTTTGGCTCCAAGGCTCCGGCCCTCTTGGGCCTCCTGCTGCGGGGGGCTGCTCTCCCTTGTGCTACAAGCCATGTTGGGCTCCACACGTGGACTAATGGACTTTAATCTGGCCTGGTGCTGAACTGCACTTGGCTGCAACATGGAAGGGAAACTCTGGAGACTGGCCCTGCTTCTGGTTCTGCTGAACTCCATCTGCCTCTCTTTCAGGACTGGCTTGGGGAAATGGGACATTGCAAACCAAGGAATATAATTCCAGGCCAATAAAATCTTCTCATCCTTCCATGGGGGCTTCTGAAAAAGCTTATTTCGGCCACGCCCCCAAAACTCAACAATGGAGGGTTCCCACTTGTGTACCCCTCCCTCGAACATCACTTTTAGATACTATTGCAGCCATAGTTAACAAGTCTGGATTTTGCCGCTTTCTGTTTTTCCCTGTGGAATTACTATTATTATGTTGTTGCTGTAATTTCACTAGTGGACTTCCATGGGAAAGAAGTAAAATTTGCATTCTTAGGGAAAGAAAATGAGGTTTACAGAGCATATGTGGAAGTAAGTGCCACATGATTTTTAGAATTTTTAAATTACAAGATAATTTGTTGAGTCACCCCTGCCTTTTTTGAAAGAAAAGTTATTTTCTTCCCGATAAAATGTGCTATATCTGTAGTCTGAGAAACTCCTAGAAGTAAAGACATGCTTTCAATAGAACTTTTATTTAATTCCATAGATGAATGATGTTTACTTTTGATTCCACAAAAGGAAGTGTAGATGTTGTAAAGAATTAAACTTATTGGAATAAAAATCAAAGTCATAGAACATAAACAATAAAAAAACACATTATTTTTTGCCTGTCCAGTGTGGTTCAGTGGTTGTGTGTCGACCCATGAACCAGGAGGTCAGGATTTGATTCCTGATCCATTTCCCCATTGGGGCACATGCCTGAGTTGCAGGTTTGACCCCCAATTGGGGTTGTGTAGGAGGAAGCTGATCGATAATTCCCTCACATCATTAATGTTTCTATCTCTCCCTCTCCCTTACTCTCTGAAATCAATAAAAAATACATTTATAAAAACACACCTTTTTGCTCCCCACCCCCCCCCGATTTATATGCATGTATTGCATATGTGGTGATATAAGAAACTCGGGGAAAATGTGAGTACTATAATAAATTTGAGAAATGACTACTATTTCCAGCATTATCAAATGTTATATCTTCTGAAATTAATTTATAATATAAACTATTATAGCTGTAGATCACATAAGCATTCCAAAACTATAATCAAAAGACAGATTTTTATTCGTCTTTTCCCATACTTGTTAACCTTTCATTTCTGATTTCTAGGAGTTAAAAATATTTCTAATATTTTTCTTGTTTTTCTCTGCCACTGTCTCTTAGTGAAACATGATTTGGATGGAAGCCATTTTCCATCCAAAGGAGACACTAACTCTCTTCTCCCAGGAAATAGGATTATGTGAGGTTAATTGCATTATGCTGCTGTTTCCATGTGCTGTAGGAAATCTTTTCCATGTGCTATAGGAAACTTGACTAACCCACACACACATTGTGTCCCCACTGTCAGGAAATCCAAAGTAAATTATATAGGGTCATTAATCAAAAGGTAAGAAACAGATTTATCTCTTTAGGTTTTCTTCCACTATTTTTTTTTTAAGCTTTCAAAAACGAAATATAATGTTTTGCTCCAAAAGTGGTTAGTTAAATAACTTAAATTCTCATCTAAAAATAGTCTGTGTTTATGGTAAGTATTTCTGATTAGGAAGAGTTAACATATTTGTGGATACTACTCCTGTACTTCAGCATGATCTTCATTAAGTGGAAAGAATGCTGCCAATTTTCATCATCATCTCCTTGTAAATATTACATTTCACAATTAATTCATTGTATAAATGGTCACCAGTTACACATAAAAACTGTTGTCATATCTTTGTCTTCTTTAATAAAAATTGATATGAAGTGACAGATGAAGTTTCTCTTGTTAGCTAATAGGCATGTCACATACTTAAAATACTAAAAGGAAACCTTACATTCTTCTTATCTTACAGTCTGTGGAATTAAAGTGATCTTACTTTTTGTGATGCATATAATTCCTAGAATGGGGATTTAGGTCAAAGGATTTTCAAATTAATAGGATAAAATAACAAGTACATAAACAACAAGTGCAAAATAGAAAATATGCTCTAAGAGAGGATCATAAAGGTTTAAAAGTCATAATACTCAGGTGTGGGTCCTTAGGAAAGATTCTTCAGTGAAGCAGCATTTGAGTTTGGACTTAAAGCAAGCAAAACATTGGGGCAGGTAAATAAATATGTATTTGAAAGGCAGAGCACATGAGAAGAATGGATTAATATTAGAAGCAGGAGCAGAAATGTACTTTTAGAGAGAAATAAATAGTAAAAGTTGTATAGAGTGTGGACGGAATTTATGTGCAAGAGAGTAGGAGGGTGGAAAAAAGGGGAAGGAGCCTAAGATAATACAGGGCCTGGATAACTAGACAATGCAAATGCCTTTACAACAAACAAAACAGACAAACACAAAGACAACAACAACAAAACAGAAGCAAGCAAACAAACACACAAATGAACAAAGGAGTTTAGACAAAAGCTGTCATGGGCAGGAATAAAAAGAGTTCAGATTTGGATACGTATTTTCAATGTTTCTTAGCGGTATGCTGTACCTATGTCAGCCTTGTAGTCAGTAGTTGATTATGTGAACTGAATAATAAAGGATTCTTTTATGGCTTACTGGGTGAGCATAGGCTTTAGACAGACAGGCTGAGTCCCGCGTCTTCTTCTTTGTCCATTATACTCAGCACCTCACCTTTCTCCAGATTTCTCTGACTGGGACATTTCATAGCTCATGAACTGCAGACAAAGGATGCCATCCTTCCATAGTACAGGGGATGCTTAGGTGCCTTACTATGGGTTATCTTGGATGCAAATGGAGTCCCTGAAATTCCATACTGTGTTTTTTCACTTGAGTTCATGCATGTCAGGGAAAGTTGCTCAGGAGATTAAAAGCAGTATAAGCTAATGACAAGTAACCCTGCAGAGACCCCTGGTTGGTTCCAAGAGTGAATTTCACATGTGGGGAGAAGGAATGTCAGCCAATGCCAACACCAGAAAATGTGCCTATGAATCTTAGACAGACAAATGGACCGTGCAGCATTTGGTGGTATGTTATTTATTGTACAAAATCTAAAATGTAAAGAGAACTGATTGATTCTGTGCAGCCTGCCTGCTCACGTTATATTGCTCACTCCAATTGTAATAAATTTTCTGAGAAAAGCATAACTTTGATAAAGGCGTCTCAGACTTCTTTTTGTTAATGTTCTTTGATTTTGTTCTGATTTATTGTAGATGATTGACAACGTATTCTATTTTCATTACAACTTTGAAAAGTCCTATGTGCCCAATGATGCCATATTTTAAAGCTAAAAACAATTGTCATCAATATTATTAGAACAAATTCTAGTTTTGCCTTTAGAATTAGGTCCTAGAAAAGAAAATATATCAATCATTTAACTTTATATTTCAGGTAATTGATTTTTAATTTAGAATAAGGTCTGTAGTTGAACAACTGACTTGCTGAACAACTGATTAATAAGATTTAGAGAAATATATATTATTGTGACACTTAAGTAGAATTTGTTTGGTTATGATAGCAAATAAAACTTCACAACCCTAAGAATGTTTAATTAAAATAAAGTAATTTTGGTAGAGCTACATTTTAATAGGCAATGCAACAATAATAGCTACCTATAGATATGCAGCTCCAATCACAGAATAATAGAGGTTTCAATGTCACTAAGTATAATGAGTATAATTACTCTTTCATTATTCTGATGGGCATGTAATTAGCAACTTAAAAAATAACTTTTATAGCAATATAACAGCAACAGTTTCAATAAAGACTTACATTGTAAGCAGTAGGATTTATTGTATTGTAGTTAAAACTGACCTTTTTCATTGTAGTTTTAAATCCCATTCTAGCACTTTTTCAAACAAAACCTATTTTTTGCCTTTTTAAGCACTAGTAAGACCCCCATTACTACAATATCTGCAATATGCCTAGGGACTTCGTGGCTTGTCTTAGAAATCTTATCTCAATGCACATGGTGACATATCTTTCCTGAAATTAAAACCTTATCTTTGTTTAATATGTTAAAAGATAAAATGAGGCATTTAAAATCTTTAGGCATTCATGTGAGCAAATATCAATTTGAATCAGGAAGCACAAAGCAGATGTTAGAAGAGCTCCACTGAGAGGAGGAAAAGGCAAGGCTTTTATAGAGAAAACCCAGAAGCAAAGCAAGGAAGTTATTTCATTGGTTATTTCGTAAGCAATGTATTTTTCAAAGTATTATTGTCCTACATTTTCTGCACAACTCAAGAAGAAAAATATGAACATTGGAGTAATAAAACAGTCAGACATAGAGAGAATTCATCCAAAAAACAAAAAAAATAAATTCATATGGCAAATAAATACATGAAAATCTTCAACTTCAATAGTCAAAGCAATCATGACATGTAGGAAATAATCACTCAATCTCTTGGAATGGGGAACAAGCACTGTCACATTTGATAAGATCCTTAATGTACTCATTTGCATAGAACCATCAAATGTTAGACCAGGAGGAATCTTAAAATCACTCTAGTCTCACCTATGTTCTACAGGACATTATTTTGAACTATCTATAAAGATTGTCAAGCTTTCAAATCTCAAGGTGAGTATATTAACAATATACTCTAATTTCAAGTGATACAAAGGACTGATATTTGTTTTGGAAACCATGAGCTTCTTTGCAAAAATAATAATAACCAACAGCTTTTACTTGAACAGTTTCATCTAAGGAGTTCAAAGTAATCACAGACTTTATTTTGGCCTTACAAATTTCCAAACCATACAAATATTAGAAACTAGAGGCCTGGTGCATGAAATTCGTGCACTGGATGGGGAGAAGGTCCCTCAGCCTGGCCTATGCCCTCTCGCAGTCTGGAACCTCTTGGGAGATGTCTGCCTAAGCCAGCAGTCAGACATCACTCTCACAGTCTGGGGCTCTTGTAGTCCAGTAGCCCTTGCTCCTTACTGCCTGCCTGCAACAGAGGTGGGAGAGGGTCCCACCACCAATTCTGCACTCACCAGCTGTCAGCTATCTTCTGGCTGAACAGTGCTCCCCTTGTGGGAGTGCACTAACCACCAGGGGGCAGCTCCTGCATTAAATGTCTGTCCCCTGTTGGCCAGTGCACCTCATAGCAACCGGTCATTCTGCTGGTCATTCACTGTTTGGTCAATTTTTATATTAGGGTTTCATTATATAGGATTATATCATTACTCTACTACCAATCATTGCTATTATTCTATAAATTAATTTTAACTTTGAATGTGCTATCTTAATACTGGAAATGCTTTTGACATATAACTTAGTTCCAAATATAGGCTCACACCTATGCTGAATAGATTTAGTGTCTAATGTAAGGACTGTTAAAGAAGGAGTTGGCAAACTACTGTCTGCAGGCCAAATCGGACCCACCATCTGTTTTTGTAGATAAAGTTTTACTGACACCAGACACACATATTCCCTTATGTGTTGTCTCTGACTGCTTTTATAATGCAAGGATAGAGCTGAGTAGTCAACAAAGGCCATAAAGCCCTTGAGCCTAACATGTACTGTTTAGCCCTTTATAGACAAAGTTTGCTAAACTCTGGTTTAAAGAATGACTTTCAGCAAATTGCCAGCAACTTGTATGATTCCAAAAATAACTGCTAATACAGAGAGAAAGTCTCATTGAGTTGCATAAATATGAGGATCCCACACTGATAAATGTTCATAATAATTACTCTATTCGTGTATTTTGTGGGAAGTTTTTATATTTTCTTTTACTAACCAAAATAGATAATACCAGCAAGTTGGCAATAATGTTTATTTCTAGGAAAAAAATATTCCTCTTTCCCCATGATTTTCACTGTAACACCAGTGATGAGTTTATAGATTATGAGTTTATAAAATAATATGTAGAATCCATAAATACTTGAATCCTCAGTTTGGAGCCCACTATTGCCATAGCTTTTGTTTAGGGGGTGGGGGGAGGGAAGAAGGGGAAAGGGAGAAAGAGAATAAATGGGACTATTTTTCAAGACACTGTTTACTTCCAGATAAACAAAATAACTTGCTATCTGTAATAATTTTAAAAAAAAAGAACCAATCTCTTTTATCTCTTTCTCCTGGCCACATCATAGTTCTCTAAGTAAAATCTTAAATATTATGCTTTTCTCACTATAGTCCTCCTGAAACTTCATCTAATTATATCAAGGAAGTTCAAATGGAACTGGGGATATATTTGTATCAATTTGTTTGCTCACAGACAATGGATGAAATTCAATGATCACAAAATTTATGATGCACAATTTTCAAATTTCAACGTTAAATCTTCTAGGTTGGGGTTTTAACAATATCGCAGAGGTGGCAAGGAGTGTGGCCAGGCTGGGATGACATGGGCACCCAGGAAGGGTATGCCTTTATTTGGGCAGACACTTGAGTCTATTTGTCTTTTGGTATTTCTTGAGAAGGTTTGTTATAAGCATCTATCAAGTTGGATATGTGTTGCAGAGGACAGCAAGTCTTCCTCTGAGATACAGTAGCAGTAAAATCTTGTGAATTCATAAAAGGAGTGTGAACAACATGGTTAAAAAAAAAAAGCTGTGTTGTTTTCTTTTTCTAAAATTTTAAACATGAGCCACAATATCTTGCAAGATGTTAACAGATACCTTCAGATCTCCTACAGGTGTTGTTTGGTCAATGAGTCCATTTATATTGAGACTGGAGTCTGTCACCTGTGTTTGTGTGGTGAATAAAGGAATCACGGAGTTCTTGGCATATAAGCCATTGGAGCTAACCAGAAAAGGAACTAGTGCATTAAACTTCTCTCTGGACTTGTTTTTAAAGTACTTGTGCATTGGTCATCATGATGGTGTAATGCCTACTCTATGAAACCTTTTCTGAAAAATATGTGTCATGAGATCGTAAACTTTTGATAAATCCCTTAAATACTAAAGATTATTAAATATTCTTCTTACTACAGAATTAACTAGTTCACTACATGAAAAAATGCACTCTGCATATTGCCACATCAATGCTTTTTATAAAGAAATGTTGGGCCCTAACTGATTTGGCTCAGTGGACAGAGCATTGGCCTGCAGACTGAAGGGTCCCAGGTTTGATTCCAGTCAAGGGCATGTACCTTGGTTGTGTGCACATCCCCAGTAGGGGGTGTGCAGGAGGCAGCTGGTCAATGTTTCTCTCTCATTGATGTTTCTAACTCTCTATCCCTCTCCCTTCCTCTCTGTAAAAAAATCGTGTGTGTGTGTGTAATTTTATATATATTTTATATATATGTAATTTTATATAAATACACACACACACACACACATATATAAAAAGAAATGTCGGTATGTTGGTAGATAGGCAGCTTAACTTTTTTTTCCCCCAGCAAAAGTGAAATGTGTTCCTCAGGTATCCAGATACCTACTCCTATTTTTGAAATGTGTTATAAAAATCAGTTGTTGTTTGTTTGTTGGGTTTTTTTTTTGCAAACAAGACAGTAATGTTGTTGATAGATTTAAAGAGGCAAAGTGTATGTGACAGATGTGTTCTAAATTTACATGGCACATCTATGCAAAGATCTGGTGACTATGGTACTAGCCAGAGGTACTTTATATATTTTTATATGGAAAATTTGGATAAAATATATTAAAAATTATTTTATTTTATAAAAACATCTTTTGTTGAGGAAATATGCTTTCTTAATATACTGGAGATACTGTTGTGACAATAAATGCATGCTGGATTTATTTCTTTTTAATATATTTTTATTACTAACGGTGATTTGATAAAAGGCTCTCCCTTAATAGATGAAAGAGGAGACACAAGCCAAGTCAAGAGAGAGTGAGAGAAAATGAAATTGTGGAATTGATCTTGTGCTCAACTAGCTGTTTCAGCAAGTGCTATCAACAATGCTGGGGATCCTTGTGACTTAAAAAATACATGTTTGTGTGAAATAAGGTATCACTTACTCTTATACATTTTAAAAA
>PVJC01025177.1:0-24921 GCA_004026665.1 Murina feae | reverse complement strand
AGAGAGAGGCCCAGCCGGCCTAGGCAGACAGTTTACTCCTGGTGCAACAGAAGCCTCCTGTTTGATCTAATTCCATGGTGGTTGGCCTCCATCTTGGCTGGGTTAATTTGCATACAGCTGCTCTGATTGGCTGGTGGGCATGGCTTAGGCGTCCCAGAGAAATGGTAAATTTCAATATTACTCTTTTATTAGAGTAGATAATAATGTTCTGATTTTTGATGAGTTGTGTTACATAGGTGGATGCATGTCAGAATTCAGTAAATGTATTAAAAGTTGTGCATTTCGCTCTGACCGGTTTGGCTCAATGGATTAAGCGTCGGCCTGTGGAACCAAGGGTCCCAGATTCAATTCCGGTCAAGGGCATGTACCTTTATCCATCTCCCTTCCTCTCTGTAAAAAATCAATAAAATATATATTTAAAAAACTATGCATTTCATTGTCTTTAAATTTTATAAGAAAAAATAACTGTAAACTAAAAAAAAAGTAGTAGAACATTTTAACTACCTACCAAAATAGCCTATGGAAATTTGTAGGAACAAAATATTGTTAAACACACAGGCAAGATTCACAGTAATTTCTTGGAATAGAGCCCTCCTTACTTAGGAGACATTATTAATATCTCTATAAGATGTTTTTTCCTGTTAGAGATTTCCTACATAGAATAGGATGTGGAGAAATTGGAGTAGGTCTATAGAATATCAACAAAAAAGATTAAAGGGATAGAAAATGGAACAGGGGAGAGAAAAGATAAAAGGAACTTGGGTTATTTTGTGTAATTTCTAGAACAGAAGTCGGGAGATTTCTTTACAGTCATCTTCCCTATTTATAAGGGAAATGTGTTGGGTTCATTGAGACTCAGGAAACTATTGGTAACTTTGAGGTCTTCTATCCCGGCCTCCTTTTTCTCAAATAAAAACATTGATGCCCAGAGATCAGATGTGACTTGTTGAAGATCCCACAACTCATTCAAGGTTGAGGTTTGGAATAGGACTCAGCATGACTAACTCCAGATATCAAGCAAAAATATCAAGGCATATTATGCCTATAAATGTGAGGACTCAGGGGGGATGTTATAGAAAAGGTTCCACCAATACAGAAATATGAAATCTATTTGAAGAATATAATTTTCACAATGCCTCACTCATATACCTCCATTCTGAGTCCTCCATCTCTTCCTAGAACAAAGAATTTGAAATTTCTATAAACTTGTCTCTACGTCCGGGGCAAGGCCATGATGGGAATCAGTGAGTTAATCATTTTCTACTGCTACAGGTTTTGGTTTTGTTAATCAAGCCCTTAGCCAACTGCTACCCTGGCTTCCCCTGGACATACTCTCTGGTTTTAATTGTAGTTCACTTACAAGGAACATCAACACTTTCCCTCATAACCTTAAGCTCCTTTTGGACCTTGTGGAACATAAATATGAAATTTAGGGCTTCTCCAGTCATTTTTCAACCTTGAGGGAAACCTCTCTGAGCATTTAACAAAAACAGAAACAAGTTGAGTCAATAAAATACCAAATATTTTCCTGACTCAACTTGTTTCTGTTTTTTTAAAATTTTTATTAAAAATAAAAATTAAAACCTTGATCAAATTATGCCCAAAGTCACTATAAGTGTTGAACTTCCATGCTCAATTAAATTTTCAGTCATTTTAAACTATATTTCATTGAGTTTTCTGGATATTTACAATCAAAAGCATCTAAAATAATATCAGCCAGAAGAAATATTTCTTATGAAAAATAGATGACTGAGTTATGTATTTCTAACAATTTAATTACTAAAACAGATAATTAATATTTACTGTAAAGTAGTCTGAACTTTGCATTACATTATCATGTTTTGCATACATAATCCTGACAAAAACCCTGTCAAGTAAGCAATGCTGTTATCTCATTTTACAAATCAGCGAGTGAGGTGACAATAAAATGCTTCCTATGGATGGTACTTAGTTTCATGCAGCCATAATGTGGCAGGGTTGGAATCTAGTCCATATCTGTCTGATTTTAGGGCTGTTGAGAAACGCTTTTGTTTCTCATACTCATGGAATGGAAGGTGTATCTGGTACAAAGCAGTCTTTATTGACTTACAGATCATTGAAGTTCCACATCCGTCTCGGAGACTTCAAGTTTCTGGGGCTTATTGTGAGCATGAAAAGATAGAATGGATGTAAACCCTCAGTGTTGTACACGGCCTGTATAAAGTGCTATATGTTAAATTTTATCATTAGTGTTAGTTAATTGTAGTAGGTACTACTTTTTCTGTCCTTGTTCTTAGCGGCGGCCATAAGTAACTCCTATTCCTCCTGGATATAACAGCAGTAAGTTGAAGGGTAGACCTGCCACATCTCAGTTGAACTGGGTCAAAGAGGCTGGAGCTACTTCTAGCAGAGGAGTGTCCCAGATGCATTTTTGTCAAATACAAGTCATTCCAATTCCTGTCCAGGACAATTGTGAAACTGTACAGAGATTTTCAATTATTTTAAATTGATCAGTTATAACCACAACCTGAAAGCAGTTACAGATTGTACTGGAAGAAAGGACTGCATAAAGGGAACTAAAATTTTTTGCATATTTGTTATGATACAAAATTTTATGATAATACTTTGATTGTTGGAACACACCAGAGTCCTGCAAGCTGTGTATTTATGAATATGCCTCTACGTATATAAATATGTATACCTCTGTTCACAGACACATGCAAAAATAGACATAAATGAATGCTCAAAGCCTAATCAACTTTTCCTGTCACCATCCCACTCCCTCAATCCTGCAGAGACCTAGTAGGACACAAAAGAAAGTTTCTATGCAAAGAGGAGAGTTCACACCTCCCTACAAAAATTTAGTTGATCATAGTTTGGTATGGCTTGATGCTTTTAAAGTCTAAAATCACTTTTTAAAATGATCATTTGTATAAATTATTTTTTAATGGAGAAGAGTGGGTAGGGTAACGAATGCATCCTACTTTTTATACTAATTTTCTACTTCCAAGTAAACTTTAATTTCAGTTCTTGAGGCCTTTAGTGTAAATGAATATTTATTTTTTTCTTATATAAAAAATGAGCATATTAGCATGATTAAAGTTGATGATAATTTCATTTACATAATTATAATGTATAGCTTATAAAAATGTATTCAAAATAATGTTCTTTGTGTGTGGTATGTGCATTTTTTCCCCAGGAGGGAAATAGAGGGGAAAAAAAGGAGATGTGTTTGAGAGATTCATTTCCCAATATGTTTGTATCAGGAATTGGGCGTCAGTATATATCTTATGTGAACACCATTTCATCCCATGATCCTCAGTGACCTGCTCTGCTGTATACAGATGATCATACCTCCTTGATAGGGTGATTGTGAGGACCAGATAAGACAGTGATAGAAAGGAGAAATACTAGCAAGAACCGAATTCAAATAATATTCAGTGTGATACTTACAATTCTTAAAAAATGATGCAGTGGTTGAGAGCTCAGACACCGAGGCCTGACAGACTTAGGTTTGAATCTTGCTTTGGCCTCATTGGCTCAGTGGCTGAGCACAGTTGCACATTCTCCACAACTTCAGTTTCTTCACCTGTAAAATGGGAGATGGATAGATCCTGTCAGCAAGTCAGTGCCTCAAAATGCTGAAGACATCATCAGGCCCATTATAAGGTCCCAATAAATACTGTCCATCATTATCCAGGGACATTGTAGTTGCTGTTTTTGAACAAGGCATTTGAAGACAGACAGCTTTGAACCTGTATCCTTTTATATCCTTTCAGTCTTAATTTTCTGGGACACTGAATCTCCATGTCTTTTAAAAAAATTGTTTTATATGCTTCTATTGATTTTAGAGAGAGAGGAAGACAGAATGAGAGAGAAGCATCGATGTGAGAGTGAGACATTGATTGGTTGCCTTCTATACTCACCCCGACTGGGGGATCAAACTCTTTTTCTAGGTATGTGCCATGACCAAAATGGAACCCATGGTTTTTCAGTGTACAGGGTGATGCTCCAACCAACTGAGCCACAATTTCCAGGGTGTGAATCTCTGCAAAAGAGTTAGCTGGCTGGGCTAGATCTTGCTCTACTATTGTTCCAGTGTGTACAAAGACTGAATCCAAAATTTTTTTGGGAAAAAAAAGTTTAGTGAGTTTCAACTCGAAAAATAAGCATCTCAATTAAATGTTTCATGCAGGTAATCTTGTTTTACCATAGGCTTTGCCAACATGTGCCAGGTAGCTCTTCAGAAACATAAATGTGAATAAAGCTTTTGAGTCCTTCTAGGAAATGTGTAGTTTTATATCATCAGCTGCTATGATTCTAATTTATCTCTGCAATCCTCTTACAATCCCACAAACAAGGGGACAAATGCAAAACTCGGCATCCAGTCTCACAGAGACCATCCAGGTGTCCACCTCTCTGATTCAAACCCCTGAATCTTTTCCTTGTTGATTGAAAGTCCAAGTCTCCTGACTTCCCAGGCTGCATAGCTTAATGGATATGACCATGAACTTTGGTGTCATGGAGATGTGAGCTTGAGTTTCTCTTTTCCTGTGTACTGGCTGTATGGTCTTGAATTAGTTATTTAACCTGACTGTCTTCATCTGTAAGACTAGGATAACGGTTCCAATATCACAGGCTTTTGCAAAGATTAAATTCAGTCATGAGTGTGAAGTCCTTTTCATGCAATAAGTCATCCATAAATGGTGGCTTTTATCTGTTCGAAGCCTTGGTGATACTAAGTTCAAATATAGTTTTGTAAGTGAACAAACTTTATTATGCATTTTCAATCACTGACATTCTAACACTTAAGGAAAATAAAATGTCCTAAAAATATGTCTTATGGCAGCTTTATTATTATTATTTAACCCAAGCGTGGGTCAACTTTGAGACATATAGTAGATCGTTTGAATGGAATTATTTCAATCCTAATATTGATTACTTGTTGTTCCAGTTTATTATTGCTCACAAATTGTGATCCTTTACATAAGTATGGTCCTTTATCTTAGAAATCTGACAGACATTCCCTTGAGACAGATTCATTACATTTACACCAGCCAATGGGAAGAGTTAAGCATTGGCTAATTTTTCTTAATAAAAAATCAAAATGCAACTTATCAGCCCTAGCTCAGTGCATAGAGCCTTGGTCCATGGACTGAAGGGTCCTGGGTTCGATTCTGATCAAGGACATGTACCTTGGTTCCCCAGCCCTGGTTGGGGTGCATGCAGGCAACTAGTTGATGTGTCTTTGTCACATTGATGTTTTTCTCTGTCCCTCCCTCTCCCTTCCGCTCTCTCTAAAAGTAAATGCAAAAATATCCTCAGGTGAGGATTAGAAACAACAACAACAACAACAACAACAAATGCAACTCATCAAAGCTACCAGGCAAACATGATTTTATAAATGAAGGGTTTTTAATTCTCTAATGTTCTAAAGGTGATATTGTAATGTAGGTTTTGTTCTGAAAATCATTGTTTACTTTCCTATTGTTTAATTTTTCCAATCAAAATGATCACCTCTGATCATAGTAGTGTATAGAAGGGGCTGATGGCTGTAGTTAATGGCATAAAAGCCTCAGCTCATTTATTTATGTAAAGTCAGCATGCCATCAAACACACATACTTCACATGTGGGAGTCATTCTGTTGGCATAACTCTCATATTCAAGTTTTAGTACAAACTCAGTGTTATACTTTAAATAGGATATTAGCACTTTGAATAATTTCAAAGATTTTCTTATATACATTTATCCTTTTTTTCCTCTCCCAAAATTTCAACAAGAAACATATTATCCCCATTTAACCAATGGGAGAGATTGTAAGTGATACAAAATCACATGGATAATAAAAGGTAGAGTAAAATCTATAGCCTATTTTTGTGTGTGTGTATTATGTTTAAATGCTACTTCTACTTAAACACGCATTACAAATAACTCCTTCTGATGTCCATTCCTTTACCTTTCTGTATTTTTAGAGGTAATAGTAGACTCAATATAAAATTACTTCAACATAAAAGAAAAAAAATATGATCATATCTCCTATCAAGCAGTCCTGTCATAAACACACATTAACACCAGTTAATGTGAGGTTCCATGCCATCAAGTATCTGTCTTCTCATCCTATTGTCTGTTATGCTATAAAAATGACTTTGTTCCTTAGGCTAGGTCCCCTCATGGTCATGAGATGGAAAGATGATGCAGAGATGTAAGAAAAAAGCCTGTTTTATCAGAAGGAATAGCAGATCATGAAAGCAAATTACTCCAAGAGATGATTCTAAACAACATCAATACAACCTACTGAAGTGAATCTACTCATTATTAAGAGGATTTAATTAAGTGAAATTCTTTTGACAAGCAGATTTTAAAATGACATAACCCGTTTTCTGAAACTCATAAGAGGCCAAGTAAGTAAAGATTTTTTATTTATTTTATTCACATCATAAAAACAGATGCAATTAAGTACTTGTGACCATCTGAAGGTATTTGACAGGCTGTCCCATCTGCTTTGCTGGCACTCTACCCAAGCAGTGTGGGTGGTTCTGAATTCTGAGTCATCTTTCTGTAACACATGCATAAGTTGGCATGAGATGGAACCATCAGATTGAAGGAAGACATGTGTTTTTTTTCCTCTTGTAAATCAAGGTGTGTGTATGGGACGGGGGGAGGAAACAAAACAGTGTTCCAAGAGTATAAATATTGGAATTGCAAATGGAATCGATTATTAATATCTCTATACAAAACTAAGAGCCAGTTAGAGCATGAATAAATCTGACAGAGTCTAGTGGTTATGCACAAATACCCGTTCAGGAATGAGGCTCTCATTCTCGCAGCTACATGGAGTGTTGTCAGCTGATCATGAGCTAAATTGTTTTCTGGAAATTTGTCCTCACCCAAACAGATCCCCTTCCAGGATTATGCTCCCTCCCAGAGACACTTCATATCTACAGATTGGTTCTCATGGGGGAACATGCCTAGTTTCTTTGCTTTGAGGCATGTCAACTCTGAAAGTTCATCCCAATTCCCAATGGAGTCAGCTAACTCCTTTGCTGTGAAATGCATTGCCATTTAATTGCTCCAGCCCTTTGCCTCATCATATGTCCAGCATTTTCCCATAAACTTCCTACATGAAAATTTCCTTCTTAGAATCTCTCACCTTCACTTGAATGGGGATGTTTCACAAAAGATGAATAAATAAGGATAAGTCAACAAATTTCCATTATACTTGTGATTCCCACCGCATTATAGCATTGCTTACAGGAATAATTGTGTCCATTAACTCTTGAGTCTAGACTCAAGCAATGCAATTTTAATTATAGAAACTCAGTTTATACTTGCTACCTTTCCTTAAACTAAAAAATGAAACAACATATTCTACTGATATTTTTGAGTTCTTTTATCACCCTAGCTTTACACTTAGCTTCTAGATAAAAAGTCCATTGTATACCACACGTTTAGGGAAGAGATAATTACCATCGAATCATTAAACTAGAATTATGAAAGGGTGAAATACTGAAGTCTCTGTGTGTGTGTGTGTGTGTGTGTGTGTGTGTGTGTGTGTGTGTGTGTCGGGGGGCAGGGTGGATTGTGGCTAGGAAAAATATATTCTACCTAATTGTATCACATGTGCCTTAACATTTATGAACATTCATGCATTTGATGATTACAAATAATGTAGGGAATAACCATTCCTAATTGTAGTCAGCCTGGAAAGAACTGGGAAGATCCTTCTGTTTTGTTTTGTTTTGTTTTCAATTTTTTCCCCTTTTCTTATTAAAAAAAAAAAGTCCTGGGTCACTAAAGAAAAAGCACTTGGGCCTGATTCAGTTTCCAGGTAGTTAAGCAATATCAGAAATGCCAAGGCACTGAACTTTAGCATAGAGTGAAACCATGCCCTGAACACTGAGCAAGCTAATGGTCTGCTTCACCGTATTCCCTATCAGATTGCCCTCCTTGCCTTCCCGCTCCTCCTCAGTAAAGCAGCATCTCTTCCAGGTGAGCACCCTGCAAGGGCAGGCTGGAGAGTAGCCTCATCTATTCAGGTGACACAGCTAATTGCCTTGGAAAATATTCATTTGTGGCTGAAGTGAAGCATTTCCAGACCAGAAGTGACACTTGGCTATTATAGTGCTATTAACACCCAGGTCCACAAATGCAGAGATTTCGACCAAGGATGCTGAAACCCATTTCAAAATAAATCGTTTGACACCCAGATTGGATAACTCCTGACCAAACATTAACACAGATTTTTCAGCATAGATAAATACAAATAATGTTCTGTAAAGCTTCCTTCAAGTGCTATGTAGGAAAGGTATGAAAAATTAAGGAGTATTTTAACTAGTTCATATAATACAAAGGGATCTAGACAAACATTTTAAAATGCACTTGATTTTGCCTTCTTGAGAAGAGGACATTTAAATAGATAACTCCAGCCTAGTTGGTGTGGCTCAGTGGTTGAGCATTGACCTGTGAACCAGCAGATCACATTTCGATTCCCAGTCAGGGCATATGCTCGGATTGTGGGCTCAATGCCCAGGGTGGGGCGTGCAGGAGGCAGCAAGTCAATGTTTCTATCTCATCATTGATATTTCTGCCTGTTTCTCCCTCTCCATTTCTCTGAAATCAATAAAAAAATATTAAAAATAAATAAATAAATAATAAAACCTTAGCCCAGGATAGTTTTCATCCAAGTGAGATCTTTTCTTATAATCTATTCAAATCTCATGTAAGTGTGATAGTTCATTTCAATTCAGTGCAAGGTTACACTTCTCTAATTTGAATGAGATAAAATTTAGTAAATTAGCGGGACACTTGGAAAGCGGTAATTCTTTGAAAGAACCAAGAAGCACGCATGTTGCGTTTTTTCACTTAAGAATGTAAAATATCTAGCAAGCAGGCAAATTGGACGTCAGGAGAAAAGAGTTCTGTGATGCTGACAGCTAAATGGGTGGTTTAGGTAATGAGTTAGTGTCCGCGTTGGTTTTCTAATCTATAGAGTAAATTAGGCCATCAACACCATCCACCTTCATAGAAAAGGTAAGGATATGTGACCATAGACATGAAACTCTGTATTGAATGCTCAGTGTTCCATGTCAGCGTTTCTTGGGCCCTAGTGGGAAGATGTAAGATGAAGTTAGGTAGTAAAGGAAAACATGTTTGCAACTTACCATTATTGCTTCCCAGGTCTACATCCCCCCTTCTTTGTCCTGGGTGGTTATCTCAGAGCCTGTAAGTCTCTCCCCTCTGCCAGGTGGTGCAATATTGGCCTCCGTCCATAGAGGCTGAGAACGGGGGAGGCATAGTGGAGACAGGCTTTTCTTCTTGGTTCCTGTGTGTGTTTTTCTTCATCTGTGTCTTCTACGGTGGACAGGACACCCAGTAGCACGGACACTGCAGCTCATTTCCTAGAATGAACTCCAATCCATGACACCTCATCTGGTGGCTTCCTATGGTTAACTCAGCCCCCATCCTTGCCGCCTTCCAAGGCCTGAATCTAAGGCAGTTAGAATCTCAGTCTTGGAAGCTGAGTTTCTGCCACTCAGATCCCTCCTTGGTTTTTCTCTCTCAGCCCTACACATAGCAGCTTCACCCTATAGTGGACCTTGGCTAATATACAATGTATTTAATAATATTTTTATGATAACTTATCCTATATAATAAAAGCCTAATATGCAAATCTACTGAATGCCAGAACGACCGTTTGGTGGGCGAGGCCGGCAAGCGGGCAGCACAGGCCAGCCAATGTGGGTGCCAGCAGGCAGAGGGAGGCCAGACTGTGGTTTAGGCCCGCTCCCCACACTGTCAGTTGAACATCCCCCAAGGGTTCCCAGACTGCAAGAGGATGCAGACAGGCTGAGGGACTCCTCCCCAACCCTGTGAGTGCATGAATTTTTGTGTACTGGGCTTCTAATATTTATTACATATTCATGATTAGGTGCAAATTTGTTATGACAGACATTCTAAGTTTCCACCCTACAACAACTCACTTTTCAATTGTAAATAAATTGACTTAAATATAATATTATGTAAGTAAGCATGAAAGTAGTTCACAGATATGGCAAAATTACAACAGTGTTACATAAATGGCTAAGTTAAGGAAAGTCTGAACTGTTTAATAAAATATCTAAGTTACTTAGTAGTAGTTCTTGGGTGTCTAAATGATATCACTTGATAAATTGAGAATAATATGTTTACTTAAGCACATAATTCCATTTTATCTTGGCAACAACCCTGAGCTACCTATTCTTCATTTTATGCCAAAACATAAAAGGGAGCCTCAGAATAATTTAGGGAATTGTCCAAGATAAGATTCCTACTACGTGACAGATCTGGGACACAAATGCTGGTTTACCCAATTCCAGTGTCTCTGAATCTCATTTGTAATAGCAAAATCCTGAAAACAAGCTGTTCTTTTGAAATAGGGTAGTAGTTAAATTGTAACTCACCAAAATAATGGAATAATATTAGTAAAATTAAAAAATGAGTTACAAACATTTATTGACCTGAGAATATAACTGATATGTTGTGAGTTGAAAAAAAGTTGTTGAACTGTGTGCATCAAATGATTCTACTTTTTTAAAGTAACAATGTACAGGTATATACACACATACATATAATTATGTTTATAAAGATACTAGAGGCCCAGTGCACAAAAATTTGTGCACTCAGGGGGGTCCCTCAGCCTGGCCTGTGCCCTCACACAGTCTGGGACCCTCAGGGAGTATCCACCTGCTGTCTTAGGCCTGCTCCCCGGGCGATCAGGCCTAAGATGGCAGTCAGACATCCCTCTGGCAGCCTGGGAGCCCTCAGGGGATGTCCACTTGCCAGCAGGGAGCAGGCCTAAGCTGTAGTCAGACATGCTTAGCTCTACTGAGTAGGCAGGAGAGGCTCCCATGACCACTGCTATACTGGCAGCTGGCAGCCTGGCTTGTGGCTGAACAGAGCTCCCACTGTAGGAGCTCACTGACCACCAGGAGGTAGCTCCTGCATTGAGCGTCTGCCCCCTGGTGGTCAGTGTGTGTCATAGTGACCAGTCATTCCCAGTGGTTCTGCTGTTAGGGTCAATTTGCATGTTACCCTTTTATTATATAGGATAGGATGGGAAAAACAAAGCTATTCATCAGTCTCTTGTAGCAGACATTTTAATTTCTTTTTCTTTTTTTGTTAATCATCACCTGAAAGTATTTTTCCATTGATTTTTTTAGAGAGTGGAAGAGAGGTAGAGAGACAGAGAGAGAAACATCGATGTAAAAGAGACACATCGATTGGTTGCCTCCCACGTTCACCCTGGCCAGGGCCAGGGACCAAGCCTGCAACCAAGGTATGTGCCCTTTACTGGAATCTAACCAGGGACCCCTCAGTCCACAGGCCAACACTCTATCCACTGAGCCAAACCAGATGGGGCTTGGAGCTGGAATTTTAAATGGAATTATGGGCCTTCCCTTTGTTTTATGTAATTTTAAATGTAAAGTTATGAGTGACCTTTCCTTTTTCATTTTTCCCCCAATACTTTCTCAGTGTATTTGGAAGTACATTGTGTTCTTACAACTATATTAATTTTCTATTTTGCCTCATTCCCCAGTAACATGAAACCCGTGGATGCTTTCCCTGGAAGCAGCAGTCAGAGAGAGAGCTGAGGAAAATAGTACTTGAGAGCAGTATCCGCAGAAAGCCTCACCTGGCATGTGGTTTCTCTCCAAACTCCCCAGGCTGGAGAAATCACCTGTGGGTGGGCTACACCACAGGCCAAGTAGACTCTGGGCTCTCACTGCCCATCCAAACGAATAGGCTTCTCACCATTGTGGCTAAAGACATGTGATCTACAGAATGTTTTCTCAAAATATGGTTATTCCTTATAAACTCTTCCGCCGTGAAATCTCAGCTAGAGCCATAGAAGTTCCAGGTTCTGAACATAAAAATGTGCAAAGGCTGACATGGTATGTTTAATTGCCTTCTCTCCACTCCATCGACGAGGGAGGGATTCCAGCACTAGGGTGATGGTGATGGCTGAACCCACCATTAGACAGATGAAATTCCTAGTTTATTAGTTGCATGGACTACAGCCTTGGCGGGAGGGGGGGAGGGCAGGAGGACACCACATATCACGCAGGGCCAAACGAATGCTGCCCTTGGGATAGAGAGCAGTCAGGGGGTGTGGGAGTATCAAAAGGGTGGAGTATCTCCGGGTCGCTGTGAGGGAGGGTGTGATTGGTTTGTTTGAATAATCCTGGCCAAGGACTGAAAGCTCATATTTGGGGACTGTATCTGGTCTTTGATAAAGAGAATTGTTTTGGCCTGACTGGTGTGGCTCAGTGGTTGAGCATCAATCTATGAACCAGGAGGTCACAGTTTGATTCTTGGTCAGGGCACAAGCCCAGGTTGTGGGCTCCATCCCCAGTAGGGGGCATGCAGAAGGCAGCTGCTCAGTGATTCTCTCTCATTGATGTTTCTCTCTTTTTCTCTCCCTTCCTCTCTGAAATCAACATAAGAAATACATACCACATACATTTTTAAAGAGAATGCTTTGTTGGGGGCCTTATTTATAGGGCTGAGTGGAAGGAGTGTTTGTGGGTAAGCCACTTAAGACCTTCTCAGTCACCAAGTGTCAGGGTAGTACATTCTATTGGATCTTCATGTTAGGTCTTTCAGCACCAATGGACAAGGGTTAAACCATAACTGAACTCTAAAGGGTTGAACTCAAGTCTGTCAGGCTTGGAATGGTAAAATGTAGGCATTTTTCTAAACACAGCAGCTTATTTCTTCCGGAAGTTGGGTGGCAGTGTTTGTTTTTTTGTTTTAATGTGTTTGTTGACTTCTTAAAACAATATCACGTATATTTTAGGGGGAAAATCATGTTTTATTTATCCTTGTTCACTCCATAATTTGCCCTCAACTTCACACCACAGAATTAATTTTTGTCCTTGAGTTCGATCTTGGGAATTTTAAAATAGGTTTATCATAAAGAAAGGAAAAAAACCCCACCATTTGTATGTCATCCAGCATTTTTAATAACTGACTTAAAATGAATTTAGAATAGCACC
Source organism: Murina feae (assembly GCA_004026665.1). Classification (NCBI taxonomy): domain Eukaryota; kingdom Metazoa; phylum Chordata; class Mammalia; order Chiroptera; family Vespertilionidae; genus Murina; species Murina feae. Next base: position 11,907 of record PVJC01025177.1, on the reverse strand, counting down.
CATAAGAATATAAACATGGGCATTATAATTGATCTGCAGTTGGGCCAAGGAATAAACAGCTGTACAGGGAACTGGTTGTGCAAGTAAGTACATTTTATTAGGCCGAACAGATAGTAACATGTGGATTTAACTACTAAGGCACTGTAAGAACAGCATATTGTCAATGATAACCACAAAAAAACCACAAACACACACTATAAAAGTCTGTGACTTTTAAAAACAATCAAGTTTGATGAACATACATTGAATGAAGGGCCAAGGAACTGTTTTTAAAGGACACTACATAGGGGCTTGTTTAGAGAAATGGGACTTAGTCTTTCAGGCCCTAGTGTTGGCTTAGAGAGGCAGATGGGCTGCTTTTTAGTACCTACAAGCTGTGTGACCGGCCTCTTCTTGGCCTAATCTCCCTGAGACTCCATTGATTCATCTGGAAAATGGGAATTATAGTAAAACTTCTCTCACTGATTTCCTATGAAGAGTAAATGAGATTTTGCATAGCAAGTGCCTGGGGATGCAGTAAGTGCTCTATAAATATCAGTGTTCTTCTTCTTTGGTAGTCTTTCATGATCAGTGATTTGAGGTTCTTAGAAAAGCAGTCAAATTATATGTTATTCACATATTTCCTGAGTTACTTATTCACATTCATTACCCACAAGTGGAACTCTAACTCCAGGAGTCACCTGGAAAATTACTGGCGTGCAGTGCTTTTGACCCTAAGTTCTTGCATATGGATCAGCATATGGGTATGGGCCCACACATCTGCATTTAAAAAAAGTCTTCAAATAATTCTTTTTATTATTATTATTGATTTTAGAGAGAGGACGGGAGAGGGAGAGAAAGAGAGGAAGAAAGAGACAGAGGGAGAGAGAAACATCAATATGAGAAACATTGATATGAGAGAGAAGCATCAATTGGTTGCCTCCTTACATTCTCCCGGACCAGGGATCAAACCCATAACCTGAGTATGTGCCCTGACTAGGAATCAAACCACCACTCTTTGGTGTATGGATGATGCTCCTAATAGCTGAGCCATACTGGCCAGGGCTTTAAGTAATTCCTAAGTACACTTTGAGACACGCTGGTGTTTTCGTCCCAAATAAGCAGATGTCTCCAAACTGTCTTCTTCAGATTAGTAGCTGTTTTAGTTGTGTTGTAAAAGCAAAAACAAAACAAGCCTCATACTTGTATTACAGAGGTAAGGTTAGCTTTCACCAGTGATATGTGCTCTCTAGAAGGAAATGCTATTGAAAGGATTCTGTAGGAACACAAGATTAATAAAAGAAAAAAAAGCGTCCATTGTTCTTTTGGGGATGTCTCTCTCTTTGCCAGAACCCTGCTGTGGAGTAGTAGTCCTTCCCTAACTGTGCCCAGGAATGGTTGGCCTGGTTCAATAAGAGATAAGCATCTGTTCACATTTCAATACTCGGAGGGAATAGAAGACAGAAAAAGTGACTGAGTTTATTTTGGTTGTGTAATCCCAGTGGATATGGAAGCCCTGCCAAATCGGGAGACGAGCGCCCTATGAAAAATGTGTGCGGTGTGGGTTGTGGAGGAAGGTCTAGAAATGGGAAAGCTTGAGAGCAATGCACCCACTATGATTATCTGTGGGCCAGTTCAGGAAGCTGGGGCCGTCTGTGGAAGGAAGGAGCTGTGCAGAGGGAAAACTCCATGAAGGGCTCCACATCACCTACTGTCTGCCTCTTTCTTTTTTTTTTAAAGTATTTTTATTGATTTCAGAGAGGAAGGGAGAGGGAGAAAGGGATAGGAACTTCCATGATGAGAGAGAATCACTGACTGGCTGCCTCTTGCATGCCCCCTACTGGGGATTGAGACTGCCGCCTGGGCATGTGCCCTGACCAGGAATCAAACCATGACCTCTTGGTTCATAGATCGATGCTCAACCTCTGAGCCCCACCAGCCTGGCCAAATGTGATCTTATTTCATGTTCAGACTAACCCTATGAAACTCCCTTTCTTTCCATATCATAGAGATAGTACTGGGACTATCAATAGAACTGTGGACTTTTCTGGAGACAACCAAAGCAAATGTGGTGGCAGCAGAGGAGCGGAGTTACACCGATACACTTTGCCAAACAAAATCGGGGCCCGCTCTGGTTGTTTCAAATCCTGTGTCTCTTAAGCAGCTAGGCCCCAAGGCCCCTCAGCCTTCAGCACTAATAAGCTTTGACTCAGCAGTATATGTTAAATTTATAATCAGGGGTTACAAATATCTTCAGCCTGTAGCAGATTGCTGCAGCTATTTCCTGTTTCTGTCCCAAGGCAATATGTGATGAGTACTTAAATACATGCACCACTATATATTATTCGTAAAACAGGTATACACGCTCCATCCCCAGAGCAATCTGCAGTCAGTAGTAGCACGCCCTGCGTTACTCTTGGGGACTAAGATTATACCACGTTAAACCCTCCAAATGATTTGATAAATCTGGTAGATTCAGACTACTGAGCGGATGGGGATTCTTGTATCATAAACGGTCTATTAGATGGATTTTGGGCAAGCACAAGGTTTTAAAAGGCATACATTGTAGATATAAATTGGGCTTCCCTCTGGAGTAACTCAGCGGCATTGCCATTCCCATGTGCTATTCTTAGGGCTCATGGCCTCAATGACAAATTAAGTATAAGTACACATCAGGGAAGAAATGCAGAAGTCACCATTTAGTGGTGTCATTTCGCTGGAGTTGCTGGAGATGGCCTGCAAAAGGACAGACCGGGCGACCTCCCAAATACCAAGTCTCTCATTCCTTTGTTGGCGAATTGCATGCACAGAAATGCCAAGTGGTTTATAGCCTCTGACTTCTAATTGGGAGCTTTCCTGTTTCACCAGTGCCTGCTGTTGCCTCTTTTGTCTCCAAGCTGGTCTCTTACTCTCCTGTTCATAGGAGAGGGGTTCCCAGCCCTCACTGGGCTTTTCTGCCTTCTTCTGCAGCAAGGGTGCAACCCGGGGAACACACAGGTCATCATGTCGCCATGCATTTATTTTCCAAGGGACCTCCGAAAGGACTCCTTGATGGAACGTGTAAAATCCCTTTTTGTTTGGGCATGGAAACCTAAACCTTCAAGGAAAAAAAAATAACGGACTGAAAAAAATCAATAGGTCCTTATATATTATTTTTATTAGGGACCTTGTCAAAGTGAAATAACTTTTTCCCCTCTCTGGTACTGAACACTCTATTTTATGGACAGAACTGAATGGCCTTTATGTTCACCTTGCAGGTGACGGAGGGTCCATGGCTGCAAAGAGGGGAGGAGTAATGTGCTCTGTGTCCCTATGCCCAGCGTCTCCCTTGCCTTGAGACAGTTATTGCTTCTCTGCTCTGAGCCCACGGCTGAGATGGATAAGGGTGCTACTGCCTTTTTGCCAGGTAAGCTTCTCTGAAAATTGCCCTGACTGTGTGAATATTTATTGAGCGCTTACTACATTCTAACCATGCTGCTAAGCCCTTCATATGCATTTTCTCCATCGCCTTGATCATCACCTCACAGTTTCCTATATTTATTTATGATCAGCCTCCTCTAAACAGACTGTAGGCTCAAACGGGGCAAGGATTTGTTCTGTTTTGTTCATTGTTGTATCACTTGCCCACTGAGCAATGGCTAGTCACAGTAAGCACACAGTACGTATTTGTTGAATAAATGAGTCATTTAACTTGTGCGAAAAGTTTATGAAATAAACTGTCTTATTAGCCCTGATTTCCAGATATGGAGGAAAAGACCTGCAAAGATACACACATCACTAAGTGGTACAGGTAGTGGAATCCGGGATTTAAACTCAGTAGCTATCTGACTTCAGAATCCACATCCTCTTGCATGAGGGAGCTATAACCATGGTCTTAGCTTTATGCATTCAGATATGAATGCTACTTGGCTAGAGCAATCAGAGAATGTCCAATCCTCATAGTTCTATAAATCACAATGTTGAGCAATGGCTTCCGTCATTTTATAAAGCAAAGCATTGCACTGTAGGACCCAGCTCAACAACGGTCCTTGGGGTGTGTGCAAGAAGAATTTGGAGATGCTGAGAGGGTAGAGGAAGGAGAGGCAGGGAGATAGATGAGAAAAGAGAAAGGAAAAGCAAAAGATGAAGGGAAAAGAGAAAGAAGAACCCAGCTGGTGAGGCTCAGTGGTTGAGTGTTGACCTAGGAATCAAGAAGTCACCAGTTCAATTCCCAATGAGGCACATAACTTGGGTTGGGGCTCATTCCCCAGTGGGGACTGTGCAGGAGGCAGCCAATCGATGACTTCCTCTCTCATCGATATTTCTCTCTTTATCCCTCTCTTTCTAAAAATCAATAAAAATATATTTAAGTGAGAGAGAGAGAGTGAGAGAGAGAGAGAGAGAGAGAGAGAGAGACAGACAGACACAGGCAGATGTATACCACCGAGCGAAGGAGGCACATTTTGTATTTGAGGATTTATCTATCTACTGAGAAAGCCGAACCTCATCCCTGTGTGGTTCAATCTCTGGAAACGGTTGAGTCGTGTGGATTGTTGCAAGGCCATTAGCAGTGATTTGCAGCCGACCAATTTAGAGGTCACTTAGGCATGAAAACACTGAGCAAGAAATTGTATATCTAATGAGACAATATCAGTAATAGCATATTTAAATGAACAGTATCTGTATTAGCATATTCTAAATGTTTCATTAAGTCTGAATTGCTAGAATCAGAATGCTGCAGTTTAATAGATTCTGCCTTCTTTAACAAAGTGTCTCCATATTGGTCTTATTATTCTTTATTGATCATGTCTCTTAATGGAAGTCAGCAAGATATCAAAAGTTACAGTGTTTCTAAAATCATGTGACATGTGATCTTTTTACAATAACATTTTATTTAGGCATCTTTCTCTCTCTTTTAACTTCCTATTTAACACAAAACCCAGTACATAATAAAAAATATGTTCCTGTGGCAAGAGAGTACATAATAAAATTTTAGACATTTACATGTTTGAATTAAAGTACCTTTAAAATAAGGTTGTTAGTTCAATCTGCTTTTATATTCCTCACAGCATGTTAAGGGGAAAACAATGCTATCAACCCAATAATAGGTTTGCTTTCATTTCAAGATCATCAAGAAACAATATTAGGCCTTCAGAGACCTTAATAAGAATACTTTATATTCTCAAAAACCTATTTCACATTTTTATTGATTGCGTTCAAGATGTCTTTCTGGTTGATTCTTGGGTTTACACAAAGAGAAGGGGAAACGTTTGAGAAAAGTTTTCCATGATGTTCATTAGTGCTGCCGATCTCCTTGGGCTGTTCAGGCAAGGCTTTCTATGTATTCTTAATAATTTCATGGTTTGATTCCTGGTCAAAGCACATGCCCAGGTTGCAGGCTCAATCCCTAGTGTGGGGCCTGCAGGAGGCAGCCAATCAGTGATTGTCTCTCATCATTGATGTTTCTATTGCTCTCTCTCCCTCTCCCTTCCTCTCTGAAATCAATTAAAAATATTAAAAAAAAAATAAAATGTACCACATTTGATCTCTCCGTCAGCCTGCTCTGAGCCCATGGCTCTCATTTCACGGCACTTAATCTCATTCCACACTCACAAGGAAGGCAAACATTTGACGGATGGAGTCAGCATGTAAAAAGGCACCAACTGTGGGAAGTGGCAGAACTCAAACCCAGGGCACCGACTCCACGGTGCCCATGGGCCCCCCTCTTACTCTGCTGGTCCTCTTTGTTCTGCGGTGGCATTTTGGATAAACTGGGTCTGTGCCAGAATTTACCCAAGTCAGTTAGGCTGCTGCTTTATTTAAGCGATTGTGTGAGGTGCTTCACATTCAAGGCAGTCTGATGTCCTGAATGGGTGGGCAACCTTTTAGTGGATCAGAAGTTTGATTTTTTTTAAGTTGCATTAAAGTCTTCCATGGAAGGATTTTTACTTGCCAGGGAACTCTTTTAAAGCACATGTTTTCTTTGGCAAGCATGAAAACACGAAAGGGTAATATGACTGTGCCAGCGGAAACCACGGCTGTGGAAGTGGAAGCCAAAGGCCTAGGAAAGATTTTGTCTCTACTGCTTTGTCTCCCTGGGGGGCCTTATTTCTGTTCTTTCTCTTAAAGATGTCATCTTCTTCCATGATTTCTACTGTTTATTGTGATCCTTTGCTCTCTGCTGGGCTCCAGACTGAGTTTCAAATGATTTGGGAGAGTTCTCTTTGCTTTTGCCATGAATCATATCCAAGACAATAAAGTTACCGTCTTCTCTCCAAACCAGAGTTTTCTCTCTTTTCCTGTTCTAAATCTAGATTTGAAACCTTGAAACTATCTCTCATTTCACAGTTGAGTTTTTAAAAATATTTTTACTGACTTAAGAGAGGAAGGGAGAGGGAGAGAGGAGAGAGGGAAACATCAGTGATGAGAGAGAATCATTGATCAGCTACCTCCTCCACCTCCCCCCTCCCACATTGGAAATTGAGCCCGAAATCCAAACATGTACCCTGAGTGGGAATTGAACTGTGACCTCCTCTTTCATAGGTCACCACTCAACCACTGAGCCACACCAGCCAGGCTACAGAGTTGGTTTTGATAGAAGTAGAGAAAATGTAACACAGCTCACCACATGTAGTACATTCTGCAAGCAATACAAAAGTTAGCCTTGAGTGAGTTGTAAAATAAAGTATTTTTATTGGGCATTTTAAGGTTCCAGCCCTCCTCATCCATTGGATATTTTAAGGATATGATTCACATTTCTCAGAGGTAATAGCTTCGATATAAGATTACATTCCTATAAAATTCTTTCTAGGTGGTGATCTTGGTTTCATTTTTCCTATAAGTGAACTGATGCTTAGCACTATTAGGTAGCTGTGTTAAAATGGCACAAGCAGGGTAGGATTTTAAATGTTCCATTTCTCCTCAGTGACTTAATATGATAAGTCAGAAGTTTTCTCTAAATATATGTTCAACTACTGCAAAACATCTCTATTAAATTAGACCAATGCAGTTTATAAATTGTGTTCAAATGCAAAAGGTGAGTGGATATGCTTCAAGGTAGTCAGATTCTGGGTGTATTTTGAAGGATGTATTAGTATTCTTTATAAAATTTCTCTAACTCCTCTATGAATGTAAAGTTGTCAAAATGAAATATTTTTCAAAGTTAAAAAATATTTGTCAGCTATATGTAAAAATTTCATTTACACGAATTTCAAAAATAGGCAGGTCTAATCTACGGTGATTTCCTACAAGTAGAGGGTGATGCCAGGGAATATGCAGAAGGGGTCTTTCTGGGGTATCGCGGGGCTAAATAGGTTAAATAAATGTATACATTTTCTAAAACCAGTAGAACTGCATACTTAAGGTTACATGTGGCCCTAGCCAGTTTTGCTCAGTGGAAAGAATGTCGGCCTGCGGACTGAAAGGTTCCGGGCTCGATTGCGGTCAAGGGCATACCCCTCCATTGCAGGCTCAATCCCCGGCCCTGGTCGAGGCATGTGTGAAAGCAAACCATTCACGTGTCTCTCTCACATAGATGTTTTTTTCTCTCTCTCCCTTACACTCTTAAAAAAAAAATCAATAAAAAATATCCTCAAGTGAGGATTAACAACAACAACAACAGAAGAGATTATATGTTTGTGTAAATGTAAGTATATTTTATACTTTTTCTTACATATATTACTTTTTTTTTCACTGTAGATAATACATTTCTGAATTAGCTAGGGAAACAACAGCTGCGGAAACAGCCTCAAAAGGTAAATAAATATTCGGACACAATAGAAGCTAAGGCCTTGCTTTGTGTACAAGTCTGGCTATAGGGGACCCTCGGCCAAGGGGTGGTGCATGCACACAGGCTCCTTTCCCTTTGCTCTTCCCCACCCTCTAGGCAGTATAATTGCTTCCACACACGCAGGGGTTAATAAACAAAAAGATGTGGAGGAAACCCATCCTCTTTAAAAACGCCTTGGCTGGAAGTGCCACACATGAATTCTGCTCATTTCCTCTTCACTGTAGAGTCTCACGGACTCACCTAGATGTAAGAGGAGCTAGAAAATGTAATAACTGATTCAGTACTCACCAGTGAGAACTCTGTTCTGTGGGAAGGAAGGGGGTGTGACTTTTGGTGAATGCCTAAAAGTCTCCAGCACAATATGGCATTGCTCCCAGTTTTCTTTTCTTAACCTGTTTCCCCATGTCAGTAACAATTTTGTTTACAATACATACTCTTTTTCTAATTTTCCACTCTTGTATTAGATCATAATTTACTTACATTTCCCCGTTTTACTCATTCCTGCTTCCTTTCTATTTTAATTTTAAGAAAAATTTGTCATATTTTGTTATTAACACATTGAGAAATGATATGTCTAACACCTAACTTTCCCCAAAGATTAAGGCCAGGAAGTATGGCATTACTTGATTAAATACTTGTTTTAAAGGCTCTTGGTAGACATTGATTTCCAGAAAGAGTCTGATGCTTTCATTGGTGAATCATAGTATCACATAAACCTCACCTTTGCCAGCCCTTGATATTACCACCCTAACAGCGTGTCAGTTTGACACACGGAACGTAATCATACGTCACTGGTTTACGTGAGCATCTCTACAGTCACGGACAGGTGAGCTGAGGCTCCTCCTCTTCCTCTCTCCTCCGCCACCTTTTCTTCTAGCTGTCGTCTGAGCATCAATGAACGCCTGAAATATAAGGCCAAGTTGTTGTTTTGGGGGGAGGGGAATAAGGGATACAATAACTTGTATGCGTTTATTTGTGGATATATTTGTATTTGCCTTTCTAATTTAAAATTCATGTTAAAATGCATGTAGTCAGGTTGGCCTTTGGCTTAAATATTGAAGAAGACTTATGTTCAAAGTTTTACCCTGTAGCTACCAGGACAGTCTTGCATCAGGAGTCTGTTCTTAAGACCAACGATACAATATTCTTTTTTCATGAAAATGCCAATTGTTATGCACTACAGCCCCTGGGGTAAAAACTAGCCACGCTTCATGGCTGGTCAAGGTTCACCGTACTGTAATTTATCTCCAGGAGCTGCAAGTGTGTTTTTTGAGATTTGTGTTGCATTTATATCACAGTTATTCTTTTAGAGGAAATGAAGGAATACTTTTCACTACACTACCTGCTCCCTTCATCCCCGACAGCAATCTTAACAAAGAATGTTTCTTATTTTTATATGAAAATTGCAGGTGTCATTTTCCAGATTGACTTTAACTCTTTATCTCAACTAGCAAAGAAGAAAGAGAAAAGGGCTTTTTTAGTTTTGTTTTTTTCTTCAAACACACCAGTTTATTCTTACTGCTGGATCTTTGCACTTGTGGTCTGTTCTCTCTCAAAAATTTCTAATCCTCCCATACCCCCAATTTAGCTTAGCTGTCTCCTTCCTATCATTAGGGATTCCATTAAAACCCATTTAAATGAACTCTGTTCCTCCCTTTGTGCACAATGCATCACCTTTTTTTCTTTGTCAGACATGTCACTGGCTGACACTATCTTAATAGTTATCTTAATAGTTTAAGCTCTCCCGGGACAGAACTTTGGACTATTTTGTTTCCTGTTGTAACTCTAGCTCTTAGAATAGAACCCAGTAGTAAGTGGATGCAGGGTGAATGGTTGGGATTTATCAAAGAAACTAATAGGTGACCAAAGTCTGTTGGATGGATTGCTTTGGAGTATTTCACTAAGAAGTATTCCGCCATTTGTGTATTGTTTTAAAAATTACAAATATCATTTGTGTGCATCGCTCATTAGGAAAAAGAGAAAGAATATTGAATGCAGATTTCAGAGTTGCTGCTTAGAAATCTATTCTGTTTAAGTATCTTCTCAGGTTTTCCAGGTCCCATTCTGCCCCATGTGTGTGCATGTGAGTGCACACACACACATTTTCTATTTGAACATTAATCACTTCCCACATCATCCAGCTTCTTTATTGAGAGCACGGCTATGTAAGCACCCCCAGGAGGAGACCCAGGTGTTGGTTCCTCTCCTAGATTTGTTCCAGCTGGGCCTTGAAGACAGCAGATCCTCCCCCACTCTCAGATCCACATGAGGAACTCAACTCAGGGGCTTGGGGGCCGGAAATGGATTCCCTTGGAAGCAAACCTGGAAGGGTCAGCTTGCCAAGTTCAGAAATATGGGAATGTTAATTCCCTTAGGGCAAACCAAGACCAATGAGTTACAGAAGCTGGGAAAGAATTACAAGATAAGTTTTTCTTTCTTACCTTTTCCAAAGGACTGTTGAGGTTGTCCAGATGTGACCAATTCAGTAATGTACCACCTTGCATTTGCTTCCACCTCTTCCTCTGCTGACTGCTTTCCTCCATTCCCCTTGTTCCCGCACCCATGGCACTACTTTACCTGAAGCTTTGTCTCAGGCTCTTTTTATTTTTTTTCCCCTAGAAAATCTGGGCTAAGAAGTTGGTCCTTGACTTTTCAAAACATTTGAAATAGTAATTTTTTCCATCCAACCCATGTTGCAGTAAGCTTTAATGAACAGAGAAGATTGATTTAATTTCCCATGCAATTAGAAAGGAATAGAATAGTTAAACCCAACGGAAGTCCAATCTCCAGGTTCTTGTGTTCTTGACAAGTGCTGTAAATCTCTCCCCTGGAGAGACTTTTTAAACAATAATGAGCTGATACCACTTCCCACATTTGGAAAAAGCTTGTGTTACTGTGTTGCATATGTCTCCAAAACATGCTCTTCTGTACTAATAGTTCCAATAGATTTAGTATTAAGTATTGATTAAGCGTAGCCTGGGGTCAAGGAGACATGTTTTCACATTTCAATATTTCCTCTCTTTCATGACCTCATAAATATGAAGTCAGTAAGCCTGCCCCATTCTCACTGTTTTCCACATTTTAATGAAGAGGGTATAACTACGCATTTGTCTATCTTGCATTTGTGAGGATTAAATTACATGATGGGAATAAAGCATTAAGCATAGTTTCCAGCTCTATGCTAAGACGTGGCCCATTCTGCCCACGTGGAGCCTTGATTATCTTTGCATTGCACCCTCTCACAGGATCTGAAGCTGCCCCTTGGCCCCAAAGTCATTGAGAATGCAACTATGTCTATGCATTCATTCCCAGTGTGTCAGAAGAATGGGAATTTGGAAGGTTATGTTACAAAGAGGTTAGAGATCATGGCACTGTTGACGTAGGAGATAAGACACAGAGGGTTAAAAAGAATGAAGATTACCTTTTTTCTCTCTGAAACATTTTATAGAACATTGCTTATTAAGAAGCTGTAAGTGGTCAAAAGGGCATTGGAGAATCTCTTGGGATGGTAAAATCCTACCATCCCCTCTCAAAATCAGGAAACCCATAAAGCAAAGCAATAGCACTCTTTTCTCTTGCTATTTATTAATAACACAAACAATTATTTTCCATTTGTTATTTTGATTTTCAGCCCATTATGGTTCAAGGGAATGAATGGAAATCTAAAGGGTTTCCAAGGTACCAGCCCTTACCAATAAGATATGAAATTCGGTGTTTCGGGAAGTAGAATGCTGTTATAGTACTTTGTCACCTTTCATTGTGCATGGGGATAAAGGTCATGTCTGTCTTATTTTGCTTTCTCTTTCGTGGAAATAAAGGAAGACAACCCAAATGGAAAGAAACAGAGGACACGATGAATTCAGAGCTGACTATTGTAAGGGCGTCAGCTGCCACTAGAGTTTGGCGGAGACTCAAAAGAACCTCAGAGTGAAAATGGGAGACTCCGGTATTCTTTGAAAGGAAGTAGTTGGGATGGGGCAGCTGATGTGATTGACTTAGGGAGTATATTTGGCTTTCTCCAGTTGGTTCCATGTTGAAACCAGAGGCAAAATAGGGAAGTTAGAACTTGGGCAGTAATTGCCTCAGAGATCACAGTCATAGTTTCACTGTCTCCTGTGGTCTGGCCATTGTCTGTGTATTCAGTCTCTCATTTTATTTAA
>PVJC01025176.1:0-24940 GCA_004026665.1 Murina feae | reverse complement strand
GTGTGTGTGTGTGTGTGTGTGTGTGTCACCACTGGGGACCTGCCCCCAGCCGCATCTGAGGCTCGGAGCAGTCCTCCTGTGTGTGTCTACCTGCCGGGGGCCTGCCCCAGGCACACCGTGGAGGCTTGGAGCAGGCACCCCCTCTATGTTGATCTCTCAGACTCTTGCCCTCCCCAGCATGTTGTTCTCTTTTTTGAGCTGTGACCAGGGCTGGGTGTGGCCTGCCTCCCAAGCTTCCCTACTGCCCATCTTCCTCCAGCCACCAGAAAGCAGGGAAAATCCCGCCTCGTGGTCAGGCCAGCCTTTTCCTGCTCCCTGATCCCTGGAAGGGACCTGGGAAGCCACCAAGCAGGCCGCCAACTCTTTCCCACTCACCCGTCTCCTGCTGCCTTCCTTTCCCACTTCCCGGTGCCGCCAAGGGGTCTGGGGAGCTGCCAAGCAGGACCCCGGCCCCTGCAGCCTTGCTTTCCTGCTTCCCGATGCCCCGCAAAGGGCCTGGGAAGCCACCAAGCAGGCCGAGACCCCCTGCCGCCTCTTACCGCTCCCCGATGCCCTCCAACCCTGCCGCCTCTTTCCCATCATGGGTCCTGGGTCCTGCGCTGTCCCGCCCTGCAGCCGCTCTGTGCACTCGGGAGGGTCCCTCAGCCCGGCCTGTGCCCTCTCGCAGTCTGGGACCCCTCGGGGGATGTCCACCTGCTGGCGTGCCTGACCAGGCTGGGTGAGGGGCTTTAAAGCTGCCCACAGCTCCCATTGACCCAACGTCCCAGCAAGGCTGGCTGGACGCAGGTTTCTGTTCCTTTAAGCTGAGGTGGGCTGAGGTAACGAAATCTCCTTTGCTTCACCTCGCAGCGCAGTGTCTATAATGAGACTTTGTTACTCTTAGTAAGGCAGGCCAGGCTGCTGTTCCCTTCAGCTCCTGAGGATTCTATGATTGTTACATTATTGAAACATGTTTCGGAGCCTGCCCGCCAAGGGCCGAAAACAGTATCGCTTTCGCTCCTGCTGCAAGGGACGCTGCCTAAATGTTTACTCAGGTCCATGAGTGGCGGCCGCCATGTTGGCTGGGCTAATTTGCATACAGCCGCTCTGATTGGCTGGTGGGCATGGCTTACCCTGTCTCGGAGAAATGGTTAATTTTACTATTTCGCCTTTATTAGTTTAGATATTATTGAGCCTGGCCAGTGTGGCTCATTGGTTGAGCATCATCCTATGAACAAGGAGGTCAGGGTTTGATGTCCTGTCAGGGCATATGTCCAGATTGTGGGCTTGATCGTCAGTAGGGCGTGGGGTGTGCTGGAGGTATGATTCTCTCTCTCTCTCTCCCTCTCCTTTCCCTCTGAAGTCAATTAAATATGTGTGTGTGTGTGTGTGTGTGTGTGTGTTATTGAGCCCTGGCTGGTGTACTCAGTGGTTAGAGCATCCACCCACGCACCAAAGGTCGAGAGTTTGAGTCCCAGTGAAGGACGCCTACACAGTTTTCAGGTTTGATCAAAGCCCTGGCTGGGGTGTGTGCAGGAGGCAACCAATTGATTTGTCTATCTCACATCAATGTTTCTCTCTCTCTGTTTCTCCCCCTCCCTTCCACTCTCTAAAAAATAAATCAGTGGGAAAATATTCTCAGTTGAGGATTAACAACAACAACAAAAATTGCTATACCATTATTAATTTCTTAGTTTTCATAAAGGTGCTGTGGTTATATAAGATGTTTGCATGAGAGGACTTTGGATGAAGGGTATACTAGGTGTACCGGTTAATAATGCAGATTTTGGAAAACCAAGATGGCAGCATAAGGCATATACCTCAATGCACAGCCTCCCACAACCATATTAAAAAATACAGTTATAAAGCTAAACAGCCATTCTCCAGAACCAAGGGAGTGGAAGCTTTACAAATAGAAGGCAAGAGTAGGAGTGCATTGAGACTAAGAAGTTCCCGGCGCCAAAACAGAGAGGTACGGACTCACGTGAAACGGTGGCACGGACAAATGGTGGCAGCAGCTGCACCTGGCTCCACAGCTTGGAAGGAGTTTACGAGCTCCAGGGTCGCACTGAATGCGTTGCGGGTGGTCTGGTATGGGGGCGGAAGACGACAGTGGCATTCCTGCAGAGCTGTTTGCAGCGATCGCTGATGCGGAGCTCCAAGACTCGGGGACTCGGGCACACAGAGGCCAGGGCATGGAGACACCAAAATGAGGAAAAGCCGCGGAGCCGGCTGAGGGGCAGCCTTTGCGGGTTGCTCCGCCCCGGTGATTCTGAGACCCCACCCCACCCAATTTACAACCCCACCCAAGCTGTGCACCTGTCTGCCTGCAGCCTAACCTAACAGACTGCAGCTGGGACACAGATCTCCAAAATTTCCAAATCCCAAACAACAAGGAGAAAGGCTTGGAGGTCATTTCCTTTCAGTGACACCAACAACAATCAAGACTTAACTACAACAAGACTGTGCACCCAGCCCTCAAAGGCGTACTCCAAGAGTGTCCACCCCAGGTGACTGGGGAGACTGAATCGCTGGGCCCTATAGAACACCTAGCACACAAGGCCACTTTATTAACACAGGGAAGCAGCCAAAATGTGGAGACAAAGAAACATCACAAATGACAGAAATGGAGGAAAGCAAACGACTGGATATAGAGTTCAAAACCGCAGTTATAAAGCTACTCAAGAATTTTCTACAAACCTCCAAGGAACTAAGTGAGACCTTCCAGGATCTTAATTTATTTTCCAAATAAATGGAAAAGGACCAATCAGAAATTAAGCATACACTGACTGAAATAAAGAATAATACAGAGAGATGTAACAGCAGACTCTCTAGTCTCGCAAGAATCAAGTTAAAGATATGAAATACGAAAAAGGAAAAAACACCCAACCAGAAAAGAAAAAAGAATCTAAAAATGTGAAGATAATGTAAGGAGTCTCTGGGACAACTTCAAGCATACCAACATCAGAATTATAGGGGTGCCAGAAGAAGAGAAAGGGCAAGATACTGAAAGCCTATTTGAAGAAATAATGACAGAAAACTTCCCCCACCTGGTGAAAGAAGTGGACTTACAAGTCCAGGAAGCACAGAGAACCTCAAACAAAAGGAACCAAAGAGGACCACACCAAGAGACACATCATAATTAAGATGCGAAGGGCAAAAGACAATGAGAGAATCTTAAAAGCAGCAAGAGAAAAGCAGTCAGTTACCTACAAGGGAGTACCCATACGACTGTCAGCTGATTTCTCAACAGAAACCATGGAGACAGAAGGGAATGACAAGAAATACTCAAAGTGGTGAATAGCAAGAACCTACAACCAAGATTACTCTACAAAGCTATCATGTAAAATTGATGGTCAGATAAAGAGCTTCACAGACAAGAAAAAACTAAAGGAGTTCATCACCACCAAACCAGGATTATTTGAAATGCTGAAGGGCATTCTTTAAGAAGAGGAAGAAGAAAAAGTAAAAATAAAAATTATGAACAACAAGGTGACAACAAATACATATCTATCAACCAGTGAATGTAACAAATCAATAGAAATATCTGATGAACAGAATATACTGGTGAATAGAATAGAAGCAGGGGCATAGAAAAGGAATGGACTGACATTTTTCAGGGGGAAAGGGGTGTGAGGGGTATGGGAAGAAACTGGACAAAAATCCTACATCTATGGATGAAGACAGTGGTGGGGGTAAGGGCACGGGGTGGTGGGGGGAACCAGGTGGAGGGGAACTGGGGGGGTTAAAAAAAGGAACATCTGTAATAATCTGAACAATAAAGATTGATTTTTTTAAAATGCAGATTTTTTTCAGTAGATGGAGTTACACATATGTTGATATATATATATATACAATTTGATATGTATGCTATTTTGTTGACAAGCTTCAAAACTTCATATGTCAAGTTTGCTGAAGGTGTTAATATCATAGATATTTCTATGCTTAAAATGTTGAATTTCATGCCAAAAAAGAGAGCATTTGTAGGAAATTTTAATTCATTATTTTGAAGAAAAATACTGCTGAAAGTTATCATATATTTCAGGAAGCTTATGGTGAACGTGCTCCATCTCAAGATACTTGTGAACGCTGGTTTAAATGCTTTTTAAAGTGATGATTTCGATGTGAAAGACAAATAACGTCCAGATCAACCAAAAAAGTTTGAAGACCAACAATTACAAGCATTATTGGATGAAGATGCATGTCAAACTAAAAAACAACTTGCAAAAAGATTAAACGTTGCTCAGAAAACAATTTCTGATCGTTTACAAGCAATGGGAAAGATTTTAAAGGAAGGAAAATGGGTCCCACGTCAACTGAATGAAAGGCAAATGGAAAACCAAAAAGTCATCAGTAAAATGTTGCTTCAACGGCACAAAAGAGAGTTTTTCGCATTGAATTGTGACTGGCGATGAAAATTTTGAGAATCCCAAATGCACAAAACCATGGGTTGACCCCAGGTCAACCATCAACATCCACTGCAAGGCCAAATCGCTTTGGAAAGAAGACAGTGCTCTGTGTTTGGTGGGATCAGAAAGGTGTGGTGTGTTAAGAGCTTCTAAAACCAGGTGAACCTGTTAATACTGATCGCTACTGACAACAAATAATCAGTTTGAACCACACTTTGATCATGAAACGACCAGAATGGGCCAGAAGACATGGCAAAGTAATTTTGCTTCATGATAATGCATGATCACACACTTCAAAACCAGTTAAAGACAGTTAAAAGATCTTGCCTGGGAAGTGTTAACCCACCTGCTGTATTCACCAGACCTTGCTCTTTCAGATTACCACCTGTTCTGATCGATGGCACACGTACTTTCTGAGCAGCACTTCAAAACATATGAAGTGGAAAATTGGGTCTCTGATTGGTTTGCCTCAAAACAAGCAAAGTTCTATGGGACGGTATCCACAAATTACCTGAAAGATGGGGAAAATGTGTAATGAGTGATGAATATTACTTTGAATAAAGTACTTTGATGTTTCTCTTGAAATTACCGTGTTTTCTTTGATTACAAAATCCGCATTATTAACTGGTACACCTGGTATTGGAAACTCACCATGCCATCTTTGCATTTCTGTAAGTTTAAAATTATTTCAGAATAGTTTTTTAAAAACCCTACTCTGAGAAAGGGAAATAAAAGGTAAAAATCAATATGAAAATAGCCATGGTCCTATAAGAGTATAAGAAAGCTAAAGATACAAAGTTCTCAAATTATTTTTTCTTTGAAGGGCAGCGCACTTAATAGCAGAACAGCACACCCATGGACATATATCAGCCTTTGAAAATCTTTATCATAAGAAGAGATCACTTTTTTCTCTGTTTAAGCCCTCACACATGTAGCTTCTGGTTGCTCATATCAAATTCAAAGATCTATTAGATTTGCACGTAATTTGCAATTCATCAACATTTAAATACTCCTTTTTCTCTTGATTGCAGAACCCCATACTGGGTTTCATGTTGCTTTTAAAATGCTGGATGTGGATGGTAATGAGATGGTTGAGAAAAAGGAATTTTTTAAGGTAAGTAGATTCCAGTTATTTTTGTGTATCATAAAGCACCTAGATAGTTGTGTGATAATAATTTTACCATTTTCATAAAAATTAAAATTATATTCACTGCTTATATATCAGATGTCAGGAAATAATTTATGTATTAAAAATAATTAATTTTCTGTATTTCAACCTTGAGGAAATAGTCAAGGAACAGAGCATAAGATTCCAAAAAGAAATGAGCTGAAGCATCTACATTTTTTAGATTTTATTTTTACAATTTCAGCAAATGAAGGGCTTTGTGGATCTGTTAAAAATTTAGGTGTTCATAAACAATAGGGAGAAATGGGCCCGACCAGTGTAGGTCAGTGGTTGAGCATTGGCCTATAAACCTGGAGAATCCTGGTTTGATTCTCAATCAGGGTACATGCCTGGGTTGCAGGCTTGAACCCCAGTGTGAGGCATGCAGGAGGCAATCAGTGATTCTCTCTCATCATTGATGTTTCTATCTCTCCCTCTCCCTTCCTTTCTGAAATAAATAAAAATATATTAAAATAAAAAATAAAGTCTCTTTTGTCTGGTATAAGTATTGCTACTCCATCTTTTTTTCCATTTTCATAAAATATCTTTGTTCATCTCTTCAGTTTCAGTTTGTGTGCCTCTTTTGATCTAAAATGAGTCTCTTGCACACAGCATATGTAAGGGTCTTGTGTGGTTATCCATTAGGCTACCATATGTCTTTTGATTAGAGCATTTAATTTATTTTGGAATTAAAGTAATTGTTGATAGATATGCTTTTATTGCCTTTTTCTTTTTTATCTTTTTTTTTTCTCAAAAAAGACCCTTTAACATTCCTTGTAATATGGGTTTGGTGGTGCTGAACTCCTTTAGCTTTTTCTTGTCTGAGAAGCTTATCTGTTCTTAGATTCTAAACAATGGCCTTGTTGGATAGAATACTCTTGGTTGTAGGTCCTTTCTTTCCATTGGGATATTTCATGCCAGTCCCTCCTGGCCTGCAAAATTTATATTGATATGTCAACTGACAGTCTTGTGGGAGCATCTATATAGGTAACTGCTTTATTCTTGATGCTAAGAATTTGTTTTTAACCTTCGACATTTTAATTGTGATGTGTCTTAGTGTAGCATCTTGTTTGGAACTCTCTGTGCTTCCTAGACTGGTATGCCTATTTCCTTCACCAGGGTAGGGAAGATTTCCATCATTTTTTCAAATAAATTGTCAGTTCTTGCTGGTTTTGCTCATCACCAAAGGGTCACATGTTCGATTCCCGGTCAAGGGCACATAACTAGGTTGCAGGCTCAATCCTCAGCCCTGGTCGGGATGCATGCAGGAGGCAACCAATCAATATGTTTCTCTCACATCTGTGTTTCTTTCTCTCTCAGCTCCTCCCTCCCTTCCACTCTCTAAAAAATCAATGGAAAAAATATCGTTGGTGAGGGTTAAATATATATTGGCAATTTCTTGCTCTCTTATCCTTCCCACACCCCTATGATGTGAATGTTGGTATACTTGAGGTTGAACCAAAGGCTTCTTACAATATCCTTAGTTTCTGGATTCTTTTTTCTTTTTGCTGTTCTGATTGGATGTTTTCTGATTTCATATATCCCAAATAGCTGATTTAATCCACTGCTTTATCTACTCTACTGTTGATTCCCTCTAATGTATTCTTCATTTCAGTAATTGTATTCTTCATTTCTGACTGGTTCTTTTTTATGTTTTCTATCTTCATTTTCATGTTTCCTAGCTCTTTGTTGAAGTTCTCACTAAGTTCATCTACTGTTACTTTAAATTCATTGAGCATCCTTTTAACCAATGTTTTGAACTCTGCATCTGGTAGATTGTTTGTCTCATTTTATTTAGTTCTTTCTCTGGAATTTTGTTCTGTTTTCATTTGGGACTTTTTTTTCTTAATGATCGATTTTTTTTTTTCCTGAAAATATTACAAAGAGCCCTGACTGGTTTGGCTCAGTGGATAGAGCATCGGCCTGTGGACTCAAGGGTCCCAGGTTCAACTCTGATCAAGGGCATGTACCTTGATTGCAGGCACATCCCCAGTAGGAGGTGTGCAGGAGGCAGCTGATAGATGTTTCTCTCTCATCGATGTTTCTAACTCTATCCCTCTCCCTTCCTCTCTGTAAAAAATCAATAAAATATATTTTTTTAAAAATATTACAAAGAGTAGTACATATGTCTCCTTTTCTGCGCCCCCCCCCCCCCGCCCACCCCTTGACCTGTGACTTTTTTTTATCTCATTATTTTGGCTGCCTCCCTGTGTTTGTTTCTATATATTAGGAAGAGCTGCTATATCTCCTGGTCTTGGTAAGATTGCCTTATACAAGAGGTGTTCTGTAATGCCCAGTGGCATAGCCTTCTGGGTGACCAGAGCTGGGTACTCAGGTGAGCCCCTATCTAGGGGGCCTTGATTGCTGTTGGCACATATGGGAGGGATTTATCCCCTGGCCCATCGTTTGTGAGGACTGGCTGCAACTATTGTGGAGAATATCCTATGTAGAGACGAAGCCCACAGAGCAGCTCTTGTTTCAACAGGGCTCTGCTGAGTCCATGCCTTGAATGTGTAGCTCTTGGATATGGTTTCATGGTATTTCAGCATGGTCCAAAACTGCTCACAAGGTACACTAGCTCTAGGACCTTCTAGGAAGTTCAGGCCAAGGTCAGCCACCACCTGTACCCTCCCCAGGTCTCCCATCCTGAATTACAGAGTGTTCTACAGATGACTGCTATTTGTGCTGGGTTGGAGGTATCTGTGAGAGGTCAAACTGTGAACCAAGACCAGCTGCCTCTAGTGCTAGATAATAATACCGACAGTGATGAGAGCTAGTAATAGTTAATCGTTTTAATCTTTACCTTGATAGTGGGCACACTTGCTTATTTGAGTTATGTGCCAGGGTTTCAGTTTAATTTCTTTAAACAGTACACTGATAACAAGTCTTTATACTAGTGTAAATTTCTCTTTGGTGGCCCTTTATTTCACATTATTCTATCCTGGCAGGAAGTACTGTGCTCTTCATATAGGTTAAATTCTGCCATGCAGAATGCAACTCATGGAACTATATTTTAATAAATATAAAAACATTCAGTAAAATGTTTTCTTCTTGATTTCAGAATAGTGTTTTTGTGTCAGAATTTAAACTGTCATGGTCTACAAACAAAAATAAGTTAAATTAACCCTACATTCTTTTCTCCATTTTCAGCCTGAAATTGAAAATAGAGATCAATGTAAATTTGATCAATGTGGCAGTTCTTTTTTAGACATTCAGAATTTGTATTTGGTGAATGTGTCCTCCTGCTTCTTTTACCACTTGTATCTTCTTGCTCTCTGTCTTACAGAGCACCCCTGTTTCTGCCAGAAACTTTGTTCTTCTCTCTACCTAAAATATCTTTTCCCCATAGGTAACTTTCACACATTCAAATCTCAGCCCAAATGCCATGTCCGCAAAGAAAACCAACCAGAATAAGCCTAAAAGCAACCTCTTCCCAGCAGTCCTGACTCCTTTTACCCTTCTTTCTTTTATTTTATTCTAGTAATAGTACTCAATACTATCTGAAATTACTTATTTATTCACTTTTTTGTTATCTCTAGCCCATCTTATCTAAAAAAGAGTAATATGCAAATTAGGCATCACTCCGTCACAAAGATGGCCACCCCCCCAGCCACAAGATGGCAGCGCCCACTCTGGCTCAGCCCCGCCACTGAAGTGGTCAGGCCTGTTAGCCAGACAGGTGGCTGGGAAAGCAGAGGGCATGAGGGGCAGAACAGGCGATCAGAGGAGGTTGGGGGTCCCCTGACCCGGCCAGAGGCCTGAGGCCTCCAGGGGCAAAGCCAGAGATTGCAGGGGCCTGGACACGGGCAGAGTCCCCAACGCAGGGATCTGAGGGTTTCCTGCTGTGGCCTATAGCCTTGGCCAGAGGCTGCCAGTGGGGCAAGGGCAGAGCTGGTGATGGCAGGGGGCAGGATCAGAGCCAGTGATCACAGAGGCCTGGGCTCTGTGAAGTTGGCGATCAGAAGGGTTTGGGGGTCTTCTGCCCAGGCCTGCAGCCTCGGCCAGAGGTTACAAGCCTGGGTTAGAGTGGAGCTGGGATTGGAGAGGCAGGGGTGGAGCCGGTGATCGGAGTGAACTACAGAGGAAACACCTTTTCTGACCGCTCTATGGCTAAGCTTCCTGTATGCCACCGGTAATATTCTTAGTAACTTGAGTAATAAGAATCCAAAAAGGCAATTTAGGGTTTTTCCATCACACTTCAGAAGAAAAAAAATAAAGGTCCACTGCTGGAGGGCTAAGAAATGTCATATCCTGCCCAGCCGGTTTGGCTCAGTGCATAATGCCTCAGCCTGCCAACTGCAGGGTCTGGGTTCAGTTTTGACCAAGGGCATGTACCTAGGTTGCAGGCTCCTCCCTGGCCAGTCCCAGGTCAGGGCATATGCAGGAGGCAACCAATCAAAGTATTCCTCTCACTTTGATGTTTCTCTCTGTTTTTCCCTTCTCTTCCACATTCTCTAAAAATCAATGGAAACATATCCTCAGGTGAGGATTAAAAAAAGAAAGAAAGAAATGTCATATCCTATGAAAGACACATCTTGAAAATGCCAAAAAAAAAGTTGTCATTTTTTTTATGGTGAAGGGACTGGAGTCCGTGTTGATGAAAACACCTTGGTGGCTGCAGTGACTGGCAGTGGCTGCAGCAGCACAGTGATGGGGCTGGTGGCTTCCCCTGATTAGCCTGGTCACCTCCCACAAAGGTAGGCCAGACTGTGGCTTAGGCCCGCTCCCCAAGGGGATCAAGGAGCAAGCCTGAGCCATCAGTAGGAAACCATCTGAGGGCTCCCAATATGTGAAAGGGGACAGGCTGGGCTGAGGAACACTCCCCCCCCCATGAACAAATTTCGTGCACTGGGCCCCTAGTTAGAACATAATTTCAGTGAGAGCGAGGACATTATCTATCTATCCTTAGCCACTATATTCCCAAATTAGAACAGAACTTTGGTCACATAATGGGTAACTAATACATTGCTATGATGAATCCACGTCATGTATAGCCATTTTAGAAAGTTCTTAATATACTAGGGAGACCTCCTTAGTACACATAACTGGGCAGTAAGTGTTTATGATCTTTCTAATGGAGGTATTACAACAGAACTAACTATACAGTACTGTAATCTTCACAGTACACTAGAACCTACCATAATCCTCTCCCTGACTCTAAACTGAAATGTTTTAGGGAAGACTTTGGCATGACAAGCCTTATTTGGCACTAAACCCATTGGATAGATTTCAGGACAGCCCCTTTTCTAAATTATATACCGTGTTATAATAAGTGAATCCTATATGATAAAAGTCTAATGTGAAAATTGTCCCCTCGACCAGGAGTTTGATCAGGGGACGGGACTGGCAGGATAACTGCTCGCGGCCCCTTCCCCCAGTCAGCCCCACCCCAGCCAGCAGCTGGCAGCTGCTAGGAAACCTACCCGTGCACAAATTTCATGCACTGGGCCTCTAGTATTACAATAAGTAAGCCTCCTAAAAAATTCCTATTTCAGTAAACTAATCCTATTTGCTATTTTTGTTTTGTTTATTTGTAACTATTTAACAATGACAATGTGATGATCATAACTATAATAAATGTCTTTTAATAGAAGGAAAATGAGTTTGACTTTTCTTTTAAAATGTATATTTATTTTATAACTGATATATTTTATTTTTTAAATTGTTGTGTATATGATAAATTTGGACTTAATTTTTCAGTACTTGATGCAGCAAAAAAAAAAGGATCCAGAAAAAATGGAACCTGTGTAAATTGTTGGTGGGATTGTAAATTGGTGTAGCTACTATGGAACACAGTATGGCGGTACCTCCTAAAATTAGAAATACATAAAAGCCAGCAATTTCACTTCTGGGTATTTAACTGAAGAAATCCAAAACACCAATTTAAAAAGACATGCGTTCCTACATTTACTGCAGAATTATTTACAATAACCAAGATATGGAAGCAACCTAAGTATCCATCACTAGACAATTGTTTAAAAAAAGATATGGTACATATGTAGAGTTGAATATTTAAAAATATTCTGCCTTAAACAAATGAAATCTTGCTATTTTTACCACATGTATGGACATGAAGGGTATTATGCTACCAGTAAATCAGTCAGATAGAGAAAGACAAATACCATATGATTTTACTTATATGGAGAATCAAAAAATAAAAAATAAAACAAATGAACAAACAAAACATAGTAGACTTAGATAAACTGCTGGTTGCCAGAGGGATGGAGGTGGGCAAAATAATTAAAGGGAATTAAGGGATACAAACTTTCTGTCACATAATAAATAAATTATGAGGAAGTAACAAACAGCATAGAGAATATAGTCAGTAATACTCTAATATAATAACTATATGGTGACGGAAGATAACTAGACTTATGGTGATCACTTTTTTTTTACTTTTTTTTCATTTTTTAATTTATTGTTCATATTATTACAGTTGTTCCTCTTTTTTCCCCCATAGCTCCCCTCCTCCCAGTTCCCACCCCAACCTCTGCCCTTACCCCCCACCCCAATGTCTTCCTCCATAGGTGTATGATTTTTGTCCAGTCTCTTCCCACACCCCCAACATCCTTTTACTCCTGAGAATTGTCATTTCACTCCCTTTCTATGCCCCTAATTTTATTCTATTCACCAGTTTATTTTGTTCATCAGATTTTTTTATTCACTTGATTTTTAGGTTCACTTGTTGATAGATATGTATTTGTTGTTCATAATTTTTATCTTTACTTTTTCTTCTTCTTCCTCTTCTCAAAGGATACCTTTGAGCATTTCATATAATACTGGTTTGGTGGAGATGAACTCTTTTAGCTTTTTCTTGTCTGTGAAGCTCTTTATCTGACCTTCAATTCTGAATGATAGCTTTGCTGGGTAAAGTAATCTTGGTTGTAGGTTCTTGCTATTCATCACTTTGAATATTTCTTGCCACTCCCTTCTGGCCTGCATGGTTTCTGTTGAGAAATCAGCTGACAGTCGTATGAGTACTCCCTTGTAGGTAACTGACTTCTTTTCTCTTGAAGCTTTTAAGATTCTCTCCTTGACTTTTGCTCTTAGCATTTTAATTATGATGTGTCTTGGTGTGGTCCTCTTTGGATTCCTTTTGTTTAGGGTTCTCTGTGCTTCCTGGACTTGTAAGTCCACTTGTTTTACCAGGTGGGGGAAGTTTTCTGTCATTATTTCTTCAAATAGGTTTTCAATATCTTGCTCTCTCTCTTCTTCTGGCACCCCTATAATTCTGATATTGGTACACTTGAAGTTGTCCCAGAGGTTCCTTACACTGTCTTCATATTTTTGGATTCTTTTTTCTTTTTTACTTATCCATTTGGGTGTTTTTTGCTTTTTCATATTTCAGTTCTTTGACTTGATTCTTGCGTTCCTTTAGTCTGTTGTTGAATCTCCATAATATTCTATATTTTAGTCAGTGTATGCTTAGATTTATTGAAGGTCTCACTAAGTTTATCAGCGGTTTGTAGAAAATTGTTGAAAAACATTATACCCATGGTTTTGAACTCTATATCCCGTCGTTTGCTTTCCTCCTTTTCTGTCATTTGTGATCTGTTTCTTTGTCTCCGCATTTTGGCTGCTTCCCTGGGTTGATAGAGTGGCTTTCTGTATTAGGTGATCACTAAAAGGAATTGACCTCCAAGCCACTTGGTAATGCAAATCAACTGTGTCTACAGTGGGAGAACTTCTGCGCTGGAGACACCCTTATGGGGCAAGAGTTGTTTCAGTGGGGCTTTGGTGCTCACTGAGTCTGACCCCTGAGTGTGTCCCTTATGAATCTGAGGAGTTGTATTTAGGATGGTACCACTGTGACCACTGGGTATGCTGGCTCTTATATCTCCAAGGAGTTGCTATTTTAGCCTTTGCCTAAGGCTACTCAGCCTTTTATATGCAAAAGCCTCTGCGCACATCTTGGGTGGGGCGGGGTCTCAGGGAGTCTACAGAGCAGAGCAACCAGCTATGACTGCTTCTCAGTCCTGCCCTAAGAGGCACTGGGTCTCAAGCCGCTCTGGAGTTCAGAGCCATCGGGAGCTTGTGCCTCCCTCTGATACAAAATGCTGCCAGCCCTTTCCACGAGCCCCTTCATGCACGTCTCCGTACCTCTGCACTTTATTTCCTCACCTCCTCTGAGTCTCAGTCTCTTTCTAGTTGTAGAACTTCCACTC
The DNA here is from genome assembly GCA_004026665.1 of Murina feae. Taxonomy (NCBI): domain Eukaryota; kingdom Metazoa; phylum Chordata; class Mammalia; order Chiroptera; family Vespertilionidae; genus Murina; species Murina feae. The sequence goes on along the minus strand of PVJC01025176.1, from coordinate 11,222 downwards.
AGCCAGCCTTCCTGTGGGTCTGGGTGGTGTCCGTTTTTTCTTTTCATTGTGATTTTGAAATGGTTGTGCACAGCCGCAATTCCTGTGTTTACCTATGCCACCATCTTGGTTTCCTCCTTCGTTGTGGTTTTGAAATGGTTGTGCAAGGCAGCAGTTCTTGGTGTTTACCTATACCGCCATCCTGGTTCTCCCAGTGATCACTTTTTAATGTGTATAAAAATTGAATCATGCCTAACCAGTTTGGCTCAGTGGATAGAGTATTGGCCTGCAGACTCAAGGGTCCCAGGTTCGATTCCAGTCAAGGGCATGTACCTTGGTTGCAGACACATCCCAGTGGGGCATGTGCAGGAGGCAGCTGATCGATGTTTCTCTCTCATCGATGTTTCTAACTCTGTATCCCTCTCTCTTACTCTCTGTGAAAAATCAATAAAATTTTTTAATTGAATCATTGTGTTGTACACCAGAAACTAATATGTATAATATTGGAAGTCCATTATACTTCAGTAAAAAAAAAAAAAAAAAGAGAGGATCTATATTACTAATATTAGGAGTGAAAAGGAAATAACACCATTAGGAAGAAATGTTGCATATTGAACTTGGCACTATACTATTTGATTGTCAACTTAAAATAAAAGGATAAAACAAGTGTAAAGCTTTTCAACTTTTTTCCCTAAAATAATTATATGGTATGTTGAAAAGTTTGAAAGACATAGAGAACCAGAAATAAACCACTTGCCTAAATTAAATGTAGTAGAATCAGCAGAATCTGAGATAATTAATTTAGAATTTAGCTGTAGCAATTTTCCAACTGTTAACAAAAAGAATAGCCTAGCCCTGGCCGGTTTGTTCAGTAGTTAGAGCATCAGCCTAGAGACCAAAGGATCACAGGTTTGATTCCCAGTTAAGGTACATATCCTGGTTGCAGGCTCAACTCGGCCCAGTCGGGGTGCAAGTGGGAGGCAACCAATCAATGTGTCTCTCTCACATTTCCTCTCTCTCTCTTCCCCCCTTTTTTCTTCCCCCCACTCCCTTCTACTTTCTCTAAAAATCAATGGAAACATTTTTTTAAAAGAAATAGGACAAAATGGACACATTTCTAGAAATATACAATCATCCAAAACTGAATCAGGAAGAATCAGAAATCTTGAATAGCTCAATAACAACTGATGAAATAGAAGCAGCAATTTAAAAACTCCCAGCAAATAGAAGCCCTGGCTTCACAGAGGAATTTTACCAAACATTCAAAGAAGAACTAACACCTATACTCTTCAAACTATTCCAAAAAATCCAAGAGGAAGAAGCAGTTCCAAGCTCTTTTTATGAGACCAGCATAAAAACCAGGTAAAGACACTACAAAGAAAGAGAATTACAGGCCAATATTCAATGAACATAGATGCTAAAATCCTCAACAAAATATAACAAATTGGATCCAGCAGTATATCAACAAGTTCATACACCATGACCAAGTGGGATTTATTCCAGGGATGCAAGGCTGGTACACTAGGTCCTCGGGTTACATTAGAGATCCGTTCCTATGGTGTGACATAACACAATTTTCACCATAAGTTGGAACCCACCTACATCACTCACATGGAGCACATACACAGCAGTAATGAAATGAAACAGTAAAATAATTTTAAAAGAAAGATAATTTCTGACTTTCACTTGTGGTAAATAATAAAAAACATAAAGCACAGCCCTGACCGGTTTGGCTCAGTGGATGGAGCATCGGCCTGCGGACTGAAAGGTCCCAGGTTCAATTCTGGTCAAGGGCATGTACCTTGGTTATGGGCACATCTTCAGTGGGGGTTGTGCAAGAGGCAGCTGATCGATGTTTCTCTCTCACCGATGTTACTGGCTCTCTATCCTTCTCCCTTCCTCTTCGTAAAAAAAAAACCAATAAAATATATTTTAAAAAAAACAAAACATAAAGCACATATGTACATACGTCAAAATGACGTAACTTTTTTTTTTTAAATACTGTAAATGGGAGCTGGCAATGTAACCACAAAACGACATATGTCGAGTCTGACGTAACCCAAGGACTACCTGTACAATATTCACAAATCAATAAAGGTGATACAACACATAAACAAATTGAAAGACAAAACTTATATGATCATTAGGTACATTAAAAGCATATTACAAAATTCAACACACATTTTTGATAAAAACTCTCGGCAGAGTGGGAATAGAGGGGTCATATCTCAACATAATAAAGGCAATATATGACAAACCTACAACCAACATCATACTCAATGAGTAAAAACTAAACCCAATTTCTCTAAGAAGAGAAACAAGACGGGGATGTCCGCTTTCACCACTCTTACTCAACATAGTACAGGAAGTCCTAGCCACAGCAATCAGATGAGAAGAAAAAATAAAAGGCAGCCAAATTGGAAAGGAGGAAGTAAAACTCTCATTCGTAGATGACATGATATTGTACATAGAAATCTCTGGAAAGATTCCACCAAAAAACTACTAGATTTAATAAATGAATTTGGCAATGTAGTAGGATACAAAATACCCAGGAATCTATGGCTTTTTATCTATATTTTTATTGATTTCAGGAAGGAAGGGGAGAGAGAAAAACATAAATGATGAGAGAGAACCATTGTTTGGCTACCTCCTGCACATCCCCCCTGGGGATCAAGCCCTCAGCATAGCCATATACCCTAACCAGGAATCCTACTGTAACTCCTGGTTCATAGGAAGCTGATGCTCAACCACTGAACCACACCAGCTGCTCCTGATGGCACTTTTATACACCAATAGTGAATTTTCAAAAAGAAATTTAAAAAACAATCCATTTACCATTGCAACAAAAAATTAAGTCACTTAGGAATAAGCTTAACCAAGGAGGTAAAAAGACTTACTCAGAAAGCTACAGGATGTTGAAAAAAGAGATAGAAGAAGATATAAACAAGTGGAATAATAATACACTGTGTTCATGGATCGATAGAATCAACATCATTAAAATGTCCATACTGCCAAAAGCAATCTACATATTCAATGCAATTCCTTTTAAACCAAATCTAGAACAAATATTCCAAAAAGTTATATGGAACCAAAAAAGATCCAAAATAGCCATAGCAATCCTAAAAAGAACAAAGGTGGGATCACAATATCAGATATAATGTTATAGTACAAAGCTACCATAATCAAAACTGCCTGGTGCTGGTACAAGAACAGACATATAGACCAATGGAACAGAACAGAGAACCCAGAAATCGATCCAAGCCATTACGCTCAATTAATATTTGACAAAGGAGGCAAGAACATGCAGTGGAGTCGAGACAGTCTCTTCAGTAAGTGGTGTTGGGAAAATTGGACAGATATATGCAAAAAAATGAAACTAGACCACCAGCTTACACCATGAACAAGAATAAACTCAAAATGGATAAAAACTTTTATGTAAGTTGGGAAACCATAAAAATCCTAGAAGAAACCATAGGCAGAAAAATCTCAGACATCTCTCATGGCAATATGTTTATGCATACATCTCCCAGGGCAGAGGAAACTAAGGAGAAGATAAACAAATGGGACTAAATCAAAATAAAAAGCTCCTGCACAGCTAAAGAAACTATTAACAAAATGAAAAAGGAGCCCACTGTATGAGAGAAAATACTGGTATTTGACAATGATATGTCTGATAAAGGGTTAATATCTAAAATATATAAGAAACTCATACAACTTAACAAAAGGAAGATAACCAATCCAATTTAAAAATGGACAAAGGGCCTAAATAGACACTTCTTCAAAGCGGACATACCGAGAGCCAAGAGACATATGAAAAAATGCTCAAAGTCACTGATCATCAGAGAGATGCAAATTAAAATGACAATGAGGTATCACTTCACACCTGTCAGAATTGCTACCATCAACAAATCAACAAAACAAATGACAAGTGCTAGTGAGGATGTGGAGAAGAGGGAACCCTAATGCACAGCTGGTGGGAATGCAGACTGTTGCAGCCATTATGGAAAACAGTATGGAGTTTCCTAAAGAATTTTAAAATGGAATTGCAAGTTGACCCAATGATTCACTTCGGGGAATATATCCTAAGAAACCATAAACACCAATCAGAAAGACTGTTTGCACCCCTGTGTTCATAGCAGCGCTATTTGTAATAGCTAAGATCTGGAAACAGCCCAAGTGCCCATCAGCAGATGAGTGGATTACTCCATGGAATACTACAGTAAAAAGAACATCTCTTATCCTTTGAGACAGCCTGGAAGGACCTGGAGAGTATTATGCTAAGCAAAATAAACCAGTCAAAGAAAGACAAGTATCATATGATCTCACTCATATGTACAATCTAATGAACAAAATAAGCTGATGAACAAAATAGATCCAGAGATACAGAAGCATAAAACAGCCTGTGGAATCTCAGAGGGAAGGCAGGGCAAGGTTGGTGGGTGGGAAGAGATCAGCCAAATAACTTGTATACATATATGCATAACCCATGGACACAAATAATAGGGTGGTGAAGGCCTGGGATTGGGGGCAGGGGCAGGCTAGAAGAGGTCAATTGGGGAGAAAAATGTGACATATGTAATGCTTTCAACAATAAAGATTTAGTGTGGGGGTTTTTTAATAGCCTAGAAAGAAATGGGTGAATGTTCCTTTCTTAATTGATTTAAATTCATAGTTTGATAATTTATCTACATTTAATTTTTTTAACTTTTCTTTTTATTTGCTTTCCACATGAGGATTTGTACAAATGACTCTGAAAGGTAGGTTTTTTAAAGTGCTCAGTCTCAGTACTACTTTAAATAATTTTAATGCTTTAAAATGTATAAAGAGAAAAGGGACAACATATATATAATCTAATAAAAAGAGTAATGTTGAAATTGACCGTTTCTACAGGACGCCTAAGCCATGCCCACCAGCCGATCAGAACGGCTGTATGCAAATTAACCCAGCCAAGATGGAGGGTGGCAATCACAGAGCTAGAGTAAACAGAGGCTTTAGTTGCAGCAGGAGTAAACTGTCTGCAGACTGGCTGGCTGGGCCTCTCTGTGCTCCAGGCAACATTGTTGCAATTATAGAAGCCTTGGAGCTGAAGCAAACAGGAGGCTTGTGTTACACCAGCAATGGAAGAAACTGCCTACCTAGAGTCTACTAAGGCAATATTCTTTCAATTATAGAAGCCACGAAGCTGAAGCCAACAGGAGGCTTCATTACCTGCCTAGGCCTCGGCTTAAAGGAACAGTATCAATTATAGAAGATAAATAAACCCCAGAAACCTGCTTCCAGCCAGCCTTGCTGGGACATTGGGTCAGTGGGAGCTGTGGGAAAACTGAAAGCCTGAAAACAGCCCTCAGCCCATCACCCACGCTGGCCACACCCCAATGGGGTGAGGGTCCCCACTAGGGGGGCTTGGCCAGCCTGCAAACAGCCATCAGCCCCTCACCCAGGCTGGCCAGGTACCCCAGTAGGGACCCAAAACCTGAAGGGGCTGTGGGCAACCTGAAAACAGCCCTCAGCCCGTCACTCAGGCTGCCTACACCCCAATGGGGTGAGGGTCCACACTGGGGGGCTTGGCCAGCCTGCAAACAGCCATCAGCCCCTCACTCAGGCTCATCAGGCACACCAGCAGGTGGACATCCCCAGAGGGGTCCCAGACTGTGAGAGGGCACAGGCCGGGCTGAGGGACCTCCCGAGTGCACAGATTTTTGTGCACCGGGCCCTAGTGTGTGTGTGTGTGTGTGTGTGTGTGTGTAGTAAATAGCTTTTTAAGAGTTATGTACTTGAAAATGTTGCCATAAACTGTCAATAATACAGAAAGTTGTGAATAAAAATTTTCTTGCTCTGACCAGTTTGGCTCAGTGGATAGAGCGTCAGCCTGTGGACTCAAGCGTCCCAGGTTCAATTCCAGTCAAGGGCATGTATCTTGGTTGCAGGCACATCCCCAGTAGGAGGTATGCAGGAGGCAGCTGATTGATGTTTCTCTCTCATTGATGTTTCTAACTCTCTATCCCTCTCCCCTCCTCTCTGTAAAAAATCAATAAAATATATTTAAATTTTTTTTTTCTTGAAGAATGAGGGTAGTCAGACTATGTATAAATTAAGTAAGCTGGCTTCCTTTGGGAGAATAAAAATGATCCAAATTGTAATAATAATGTTAATTCTTGCATATCTGACTCTTCATGAGTCTTACACGATCTGAGAAAAAAACATAACATTTGGAGTTAATAAAATAAAAAGAATTTCAATTACTATTTAACATATACCTAGTATATATTTCATAACAAAAACATGGCATCTTACCCTAACCAGTTTGGCTCAGTGGATAGAGCGTCAGCCTGCGAACTCAGGGGTCCCAGGTTTGATTCTGGTCAAGGGCCTGTATCTTGTTTGCATGCACATCCCCAGTGAGAAGTGTGCGGGAGGCAGCTGATCGATGTTTCTCTCTCGATGTTCTAACTCTCTATCCCTCTCCCTTTCTCTCTGTGGAAGATCAATAAAATGTATTTTAAAAAAACAACAACAACAAAAAAATGGCATCTGTTTTTTAGGTTGTTTTGAAAAACCAGTAGACACACATCTAAATTCATATTTGCCATCTTTTTAGCTCCAGAAGATCATAAGTAAACAGGATGATTTGAAGACAATAACTAATGAAACAGAATGCCAGGTATGTACAGATAATGTAAACATTTCCAAACAGATTGGCATTATATTAGTTTCTCTATTCTGTTTATTCAAATAAATATTAGTAATTTTTTTTCTAAATATTTAAGTAGATGTGCTACATTCATATGGTGTAGATTTGATAAGGTTCACAAGAGTATGTATATAGGGTAGAATTTTTTTCCCAGTCACTTCTCCCTGAGCAATGTGTTCTGTCAGTTTGCCATGTATTCTTCCAGGGGTATTTTATGCATATAAATAATTAAATATATCTGTATATCTTTTTCCCAGTTTTATATTAGCAGTAGCATCCTATATAATAAATCCTATATAATAAAGAGGTAATATGCAAATTCACCATTGCACTCTTGCACAAGATGGCCACCACAAGATGGCCGGCAGGGGAGGGCAGTTAGGGGCGACCAGGCCAGCAGGGGAGGGCAGTTGGGGGGAACCAGGCCTGCAGGGGAGGGCAGTTGGGGGCAACCAGGACTGCAAGGGAGGGCAATTGGGGGTGACCAGACTGACAGGGGAGGGCTGTTGGGGGCAATTGGGCCAGGAGGGGAGCAGTTAGGCATCACTCAGGCTGGCAGGGAAGTAGTTAGGGGGTGATCAGGCTGGCAGGCAGACGAGCAGTTGCAAGCCAGCAGTCCCAGATTGTGAGTGGGATGTCTGACTGCTGGTTTAGGCAGTCAGACATCCCCGAGGGGTCCCAGATTAGAGAGGGTGCAGGCTGGGCTGAGGGACCACCCCTCCCCCCAGTGCACGAATTTTGTGCACCATCCTCTAGTACATACTATATACATTGTTTCCCACTCTCCCATTTTTTCCTTAATATAGCTGAACATTGGGGAGAAAGCAAAGCAGGACATATTTAATACTTTCAACACTAAAGATTTAATATTTTTTAAAAATAGCTGAGTATCTCTTTCTTTTTTATGGTTCCATAGTATTTTGATGTACCAGTTTATGTAATCATTCCCCTTTTGAAAGGTGTTTAAATATATCCAGTCTTTTGATATTACAAATAATGCTACAATTAAGTCTGTAATTATATCATTTTATATATATGTGAATATATCTTAGGGACAACTTCTCAGAAACTCAGTTGCTGGGTCAAAAGGTGTGAACATTTCTAAACTTTGATTTACTGCTGAAGTCCACCTTAAGCAGTTTGAATATTGTAGGCCATGTTTTTCTTCTGCCTGAGCAAAGATGATTATAGATCATTATTATACAAAGTAACAGACAAAATGGCCTTTCCCTTTTCCACCTTTGTTGTTGTTGTTGTTGCTACAAAAGTCTTTTATGGATATTTTGCTGAGAGTTCCAGGCTACAAGATCTATTTTGGTTATAATATTTGAAATTACTGTAACATTTTTATAGGAACCAAAAGTGAAAGAACCTGAAATTAACACAACCCTTCAGATACATTTCTTTGGAAAAAGAGGAGAAAGAAAACTTCATTATAGAGAATTCCGAAGGTAAATGCAAATATTTATATTCATTTAGGAAAATTTTATAGATAAGTGAAGAAACAACTGAGTATGGACCCTTAAAAAATGCAAGTTTGAACTGTGTGGGTCCACTTACACATGATTTTTTAAAATTTATATACTTACATTTTTAAAAATCCCAAGTGTAAGTGATCTCACATTATTCAAGGGTCAACTATACCTTCTTTTAGTCTTTAAAAATTTATGTGGTGATACTTGTCCTGTCCTGCCTACTTTGCAGAGTTGTGAGTAAGTATAAAAATAAACTATAGCCCTAACTAGTTTGGCTCAGTGGATGGAGTGTCGACCCGTGGACTGAAGGGTCCCAGGTTCGATTCCAGTCAAGGAATCCTGATATCTCAGTTGCAGGTTTGATCCCTTCCCTTCCCTAATCTGGGAACATGTGGGAGACAACCAGTCAATGTGCCTCTCACATTGATGTTTCTCTCTCTCCCTCTCCCTTTCACTCTTTCTAAAAATTCATGGAAAAATATCCTCAGGTGAGGATTAAAAAAAGAAAATAAAGTATCCTATATAATAAAAGGCTAATATGCAAATAGACCAAACGGTGGATGCACACTGATCACCAGGGGCAGATGCTCAATGCAGGAGTTGGTTCCTGGTGGTCAGTGTGCTCCCACAAGGGAAGTGCCACTCAGCCAGAAGCACTGAGCCAGGCTCATGGATGACAAGCACAGCAGCAGTGGCCAGAGCCTCTTCTGCCTCCATGGCAGCACTAAAGATGTCTGACTGCTGGCTGGAGCGGGCCTAAGCCCTCAAGGGCTCCCAGACTGCTAGAGGGTGCAGGTGGGCGCAGACCAGGTTATAATCTAATCTAATAAAAGAGTAATATGCAAATTGACCGTCACTCCAAGACACCTAAGCCACACTCACCAGCCAAGCCACACCTCCCATCCAATCAATGTGGCTGTATGCAAATTAATCTAGCCAAGATGGAGGCCAGCAGCCACGGAGCTAGAGTAAACAGGAGGCTTCTGTTGCAACTGCTTGACTAGGCCAGTGGGCCTCTGCTCAAGCACCAATGTTTCAATTATAGAAGCCATGGAGCTGAAGCAAACAGGAGGCTTCCATTGCCTGCCTAGGCCTCTGCTCAAGGTTTCAATTATAGAAGATAAATAAACCCCAGAAACCTGATTCCAGCCAGCCTTGCTGGGACGTTGAGTCAATCAATGGGAGCTGTGGGCAGCCTGAAAATGACCCTCAGCCCCTCACCCAGGCTGGCCACACCCCCATAGGGTGAGGGTCCCCACTGGGGGGGGCTTGGATAGCCTGCAAACTGCCATCAGCCCATCACCAGGCTGTCCAGGCACACCATCAGGTGGACATTCTCCGAGGGGTCCCAGACTGCGAGAGGGCACAGGCCGGGCTGAGGGACCCCCCCTGCCCCGAGTGCACAAATTATTTCCCCTTTCATTCACTTTAGTATTCTTTCCCAGCCCCAAGGAGGGAACTGGCCCTCTGGGAAAGGGGCCACGTCCACCACCACCCACCCCAGCAGGGTCGGGAGAGGAGGTGATGGTCACTGGGCCAGGCACAGAAGGAGCACACCGACGCCAACACCGGCACCCTGTGGCACCCTGTCACCACGTGGTTCCCTGCCTCCCCCTCTCCTCCTTCCCTCACTGTCGCACCACCACCACCACCAATTGGGGCCTGCTGGTCCGGCAGGGAGGGGAATGGGGCATGGGAGTTTGGCCTCAGACCCCAAGCGGGAGCTGGCCCTCGGCCCCCCTGGGAAAGAGGCCATGTCCACCGCCACCCACCCCGGTTCCTTGTCCCAGCCCGGGGCCTGATCCCAATGAGGCCATCAGGGCCTACTGGCCGGGGTGTGGGGGAGGGCAGTGGGAGTTTTTATGTGTGTGTGTGTGTATGTATGTGTGTGTGTGTGTATATTATTGATATTTTTACAGAGAGGAAGGGAGAGGGTTAGAGAGATACAAACATTGATGAGAGAGAAATATCCATCAGCTGCCTTCCACACACCCCCTACTGGGAATCGAGACCACAACCAAGGCACAACATGGTTTTGACCAGAATCAAACCCAGGACCCTTCAGTCTGTGGAGCAACGCTCCATCCACTGAGGCAAACCAGTCAGGGCTCAAATGATTTTCAAAGGCTAGTCTAGCAACTTGTTGTCCAGCTGCCAGATATCTCCTGAGGGCATCTTCTCAGCTGTCCCTGGCTTCTTTCTGTTTGCATTTCCTCAGCTCTCTCTTTCTCACATGTTTTCTTTAACATGGAGTAGCCTCCATCTTTTTCCCAAAAGGTATCTCAATTCAGCATGTAAAAAAAATCAAAATTAAAATAAAAGTATTGTTTTCTCGGTGTCTTTTCCCCCAGGGATTGACTGCTTAAATTTCAAAGGGAAGGGCTATTATTGTTTTAAGTTAGAAAACTGGACACAACTTTTGTTTTTCATCATAGATGGCTAATATTTTTTTAATTTTGTTACCATTTTTTTATTTGGAAATTCAATAGGTTTACTAGCTATTTAAGACAAAATAATAAGGATATGTATGAATTTTATGCAGGACCCCTAATCCTTATAAAACCTTCTGAAAATAGGTTAGTGTTGTGATTAAACTTGTCAAGAAACCCAAGATTTTAGAACAATAAATAGTATATAGAGCAAAAGATACTAATGTTGCCCAGCCAGTGTGGTTCAGTGATTGTCAACTTGGGAACCAAAAGGTCACATCGATTCCAGGTCAGGGCATCTGCCCAGGTTGTGGGCTTAATCCCCAGTAGGGGGCTTACAAGAGGCATCCAATCAATGATACTCTCTCATCATTGATTTTTCTATCTCTCTCACTCTCCTTCCTCTCTGAAATCAATAAAAACATACACTTTTTAAAAAGATACTGTCAAGAGGGAAAAATGGCGGCGGTTTAGGCAGACGTATACAGTGCCTTGTCCCAGAGCAGATAGGGAAAGCAGCTGAAACGAGTAGCTTCCAGACCGAATTGGCAGTGGAGATCGAGCTGGGAGACAGCTTGCAGCTGGAGAAGAAAGAAGACTCCTGACAGAGGAGAGAAAAAACTATATAACCAGATACCCAGAGAAGAT